>NDFZ01004691.1:44207-137295 GCA_002192655.3 Mamestra configurata | reverse complement strand
TGGGTATCTGTTTTCCCGGAAGCAATGTTAATGTTAATATCGCCTAAAAGTATTATGTTTTTACAATACAATCAATCTGCCTGCCTTTTCGCAAATGTTGGGGTCGCCGTCCGGTTCACTAATGTTTCACCAAAACACCATTGACAAATTTTTAGTTTACAACTTTTTGTTTCGTTTACTATTTATTTCACAAACAACTTATTCCGCAAATGTTTTATTTTATAAATTATATATTTTATTTTATAATAATATTGCTACAAACATTTATTTGGCAAATGCTTGGATGACATTTAACTATTTAAACATTTTTATTTAATATTTAAGTTCTTATTGAAAAGTCACGTTTACATTAAATATAATTTTATNATGACATTTAACTATTTAAACATTTTTATTTAATATTTAAGTTCTTATTGAAAAGTCACGTTTACATTAAATATAATTTTATAATACATTTTCTAAATCATCACAACATGCAAACAAGCATACACTATGCATGCAGCATGCTGCAGCATGCAAGCAAGCTTGCAACATGCCAGCGAGCGTGCAACATTACGGGGCTACGGCGGCCCCACGCGAGCTTATCGTCGCTGATAATTGTAATGCTCACCACCGCAGCTTCGGCTTGCTGCAGCCTCAGCCGCGGTGGCAGGCGTTTAAGCTACCTGCTCCTCAGCTCACGGGCTACCTCGCCCCTCCGCGCCGACGCGGGCTTAAACTACACTCTATTTTAATTTTAATTTCAAGTTATAAATGCTATTTTGAAAAAAAAAACATAATTGTTTGTCAAATTATACGTTATCAAAAAAAAAGTTTATCGGATAATTATTTTCTCAAATGAATTATTTGGTAAACTTGCTGTTGTATAGTGGAAATGATAAATCATGGGTATGCCAATCGTTTGCTTGTAAAGTAAAAATTTGTAAATTATTTTTTGGTGAACTGACAGGACTTCTCGCCGTCCAGTCTAACTGGATGCAGCCGAGTACCAGTATTTGACATGGAGCGACTGCTTAACTGACCTCCATAACCCAGACTGGTGGCAGATTTTCTGGCTTCTGATTTTCTGATTATCAAAATTCTACAAATAATAGTTGGGACCAACGGCTAATCGTGCTTTCCGAGGCACGGAAGAGTTTCGGTCGGGCAGCCTAGGTCCGACCTTGACAAGCGCTGCTTGACTTCGAAGCGAAGATCAAATCGAGCGGCTGTTATTATTAACCACGAGCACGAGTACAAGAGGCGACTAAGGGACTCACCAGAGAATCGGCAGCAGCATTCGCTGTACATTGGACCAGCTACACTGCTATCACCAATCCGCCTGCCAAACGTAGCTATTATAGCAACCCCCCCTCCTCCCACTTTAGCGGAGGCCTATGTCCAGCAGTGGACGTCTTTCGGCTGGTATGATGAGCACGAGTTAAAGTACAATGCAACGCTTGCGCACGGGCTGTAGCCGGTAGCGCACGACGGTCGCGCAATACGCCGGCTAGCAACTGTCAGTCACCCCCTTTTATTTTAAGTTCTTTTAGTCTATCCAAAGGTTGTCTGGTAGATATCGCTGTCAATGATACCGCCATTGCAATAATAGAATTAAATTTGTGTAAAAGAGTTGCGTAACTAGTTTTGGTGTTCAATCTTACTTCTCACTGTACTATTGCAATTGCGAAAGGTTGGGGGAATGGATGTTTGTAACTCAATCACGCCGGAACGGCTGAACGGATTAGATGAATAATGGAAATGATGAATAAAAAAGAATAGAAATAGATTATAGTCTGGAACAGCACATAGGCTATTCATTATCCCGGGAGTATGTTCCCTTGGGATAATTCCCGACATTCAAGCGAGTGAAACCACGGGCACAAGCTAGTAAAGTATATTGTAACACTAGCAGCCTCACGATAGATATATTAATAGAACCACGTTTGAGATTTAACTTCGTAATATATTCGGCATCTGCCTTAAACGAGCGCTGGTGCAGGAGTCCCATATAAAAACAAAACATATTTCCATATTCCTAATTCGAATACTCTTTTACTTTTACTCGACGCTTCCAAAGTTCTATCTTGTCTGCCAGAGACCTGTAGCCAAGGAGGTCCTCCTGACATGAGCTACGCCCCTTCGAATAGAGGATAAGAAGAAATACCTCGCAATAATCTATTCCAAGTATTTGGAAGGGTCAAGCGTAATCTACCTATATCTAATAAGACGTCCCTACCTATAAGCGGATGTGGATGAACAGGGGTACGTATACTTCTATAGAAGCACCTTGGTCATGGCCGTCTTATTAAGTATAACTCTGCTTATGGGGCATAGCCTTTCGTAGAGGATGACTGGTTGTCACCATTGGTTCAACTGATATTGGAGGTCTGGTTGGGGTTCTTAGTCGATATCAGTGAATGTATCTTGTTGATTTTCTTTGTTTCATTTGCAGTCAAGAGGTCGATTCGACAATATAAATAATAGTAAGGATGGGAAATCATCAAATGACTTCTTCCGTTCCAGGGCCGCGGTGACTCTTTCGAACAAATTCCGCAACCCTGGCAGGCTCTGGCCCTAGCGGGAGTAAAGTACTCTAACATCTTCACCTTGCATAAGACAACAACCTACCGCTTCGTCGCTGGCGTCCACAGAGAATCTGGCTGCAATTTTATGTTTCCTTTGTCTATCAGCGCAGTACCTACAGGAGTCCCATATAAAAGCAAAACATATTCTCATATTCCTAATTTGAATACTCTTTTACTTTAACTCGACGCTTCCAAAGTTCTATCTTGTCTGCCAGAGACCTGCAGCCAACGAGAGATCTAGTAATGTCACATGCTACGTACCGGTATGTAGATAGTGAGGGCCTTGCACTTGTTGGCGCAGCTTTTGCGCACGGGCGGTAACGTACGTCGGACGCGCAGTACGCCAACTAGCTCCCACAGTCGGCTGTCTAGCGATGATACGCGGGCCACTTCCGTACACCATTCTCTGTAAGACAATAAAAGCGCAATTAATAAGTTGTCACCGAAGTAAATATGGCATAGTGACTTAAGATCCTATATCCCATAGCTGGGGCAGAGAGCGTCCCCAGTAGTACTCCATCGCGAGCGGTCTTGAGCTTCACGCTTCACTTCACTCCACGTCATTCCTATGCTCGTCGCTTGTGCCAACACGGTGTGTCGCCAGGTTTGAAGGGGCGGCCAAGCTTCCATTTCTCTTGAGGATTCCAGTCCATGGCCTGTTTGGGATGTGATAGGGATCCCTCCGGAGTGTGACTAATCCACCTCCAAATTTTTGCATCGCCATGACATAATTTTCATCTTCAAAACGGCTTTTAAAGAATGAGAATAGAAAAGACGCAAAAATGATTATTTATTTGTAAGCTACAATAAATACCCCCTCAAAAGTTTAGTCACTGTATAAAAGATTCACTGTACAGTAGCGGTATAAATACGTCCATATTTAGTGCACACAGCACTCGTCATGCAGCCACATCCTCAGCCAATAGACTTGGAGTCAACATGGACTTGATAAGAAAAACTGCCGGATGGAGTGAATCATCTTCTGTCTTCCCAAAACATTATAATTGACAGGTTGTAACTGATCCTCATCTCTTTGCCACTACAGTACTTGCTGGTGGTCATAATCAAAAATATTGATTCGAACAAAAAAAAACAGTTTACAAAAAAATTGTGTTAGTTAACAACCGCATTATTAGCGCCCACCTCCAAGAGGGGAGACGACAGCGTTCCAGGCATAAACACAGAAAAAAAAACAAATTATGTATATGTTATATAAATCATAGTTATACAAATCACTGCCCCCCCCCCCCTAATAACAATTTATTTGTAAAAATATGGACGTATGTCTGAAATAAAGATAAATTATTATTATTTTACAGAAATTTCGAACAGATATTTCAGTCATCTTCATGTTTTTATTCTGTGAAAGAAGACAGTTGACTGTAGCTTTTTCGACTGCCTGTGTATGAGTGAACTTACTGTGCAAGCCTCTCGATGTCATTAAGATGTTTGTCGACTAGCGATATGAGAGTACGTGAGTCTCGGAAGTCCTCATCTTCTACAGGTGACTTGATCAATGTTCTTCTTCGCCTGAAAACAGAAGAAGAGTGAAGGATGATATAGGAAATAACATCGTTGCAGCTCATCACAGTTCTCCCCTTGATATAAGCATCTAGTCTACCTCAAAATTTGAAGATTTGATTTGATTTTTCAAGAGGAAGCAGATTACGGAATGCAGAACTGCTGAGATTGGAGTTTTCTGGCGCTACTAGAGAAACATCTAGATCATCATCATCTTCCTGCCCTTATCCCATGTTACTTGGGGTCGGCGCAACACGTTTTTATCACTTACTCCCTTTTCTTTCATATCACTCTTAACACAATTCATCCATTTTTTCTTTGGCCTCCCTCTCCCTGTCCATCCATCCACATTTATAGTAAAGCCAACATTGTGTCCCTCTGCCGGGCACTGGATTTTCTTTTCTTTTCCCCACAAAACGGATTTCACTGCTACAAGCGTATTGATTAATAGACCCAACGCTGCGGTATCATTAATTCTCGTAGTGTGTCAGGACGTATACACATACCAGAGGCACCTCCCTAGCCTTCGCTGGGTTTGATCGAATAATAATAATATTATAATGAGTTTTATTCAAAATCATAGGTAAATAATAAATACAATTTGGCTTAACCTTTTGAACCCATTGTCACGTATACATGACAAGCAAACGCGTGCCCTGTACGCCAAACGTCATAAATATGTGACAAAAAGTACGACGAATTTGTGGTTTGGCGTCGGGAGCACGCCGATGCGTTTATGCTCTGGCGTTCAAAAGGTTAAATCTATGTTAAGTCTACAAATGTTATGTTCCTGAACTAGATAATCCTGTATTTCAGGCGAGAAGAGGCTTTTTTTATTTTTTAAATAATCACAGTATATTAAAGTAAACAATCTTTAGACATCTTAGGTAATATGGATGGGAACGAAGGAAAATGATGGCAGTGATATATTTGTCCCACCCGTACTCAAAATACGCGCTTGGGCGTGGTGTTGCGGACACCAGCCTGACTTATATGCTTACATCATGTCAACATACCTTCTCTTCGAGCGATCCTTGATCTTCAATATGGTGTTGACAGCGACGTGGAAGGGCGTCTGCGGCGGTGAGTCGTCAGGCGGCGGCCGCAGCGTGACGGAGGGGAAGCTGTCCAGCTCTGCGGACGGTGCCGGGCGGGACACGGCCCGCTTCCATGCCGCTTCGAGAGCCTGCAAATAATATTATTATCTTTGTCATCATCATTTCAGCCAAACGACATTTACTGCTGGACATAGGCCTCCCCTAAGAGTCGCCACATCGACCGATCTTATGCATCTCGCATCCAATGGATTCACGCGGCCGTTACCAGATCAATTATATTATGTAGTTCAAAGATAACCAAGCACAGCAAGCGCAGCCATGTTACTAACTAATTTGAGTTAATTTGGCAACTGGATTAAAAATCAACAAATATTACGAAAAAGCATGTTTTATCTTGATCTTGTTTTCTGAGAAAAACAAAATTGAAAATCCAAAGTGATCAATTTCGTCAGGGTTTCTACCATAAACATTACTGGACTTACATGTTCAGGAATATATCTTGCAATATCTGCGAAGTGTGGTGCTATGCGTACTTTTTCGCCTTGTTCCAACCAACTTAAATATTCGTTAAGCAACCTGAAAACAGTTTTATTATTGTAGTACGATAAAGGTTCCGTTTATGTCCGCATAGGCACTATCGATTTGTGCATAAATTCAATAGAATTTACTATACGAAATTATCCGCTAAGATCGATCCGCGGAGCCTTTTCCCAACCATGTTGGGTCGACTTCCAGTCTTACCGGATGCAGCGGAGTACCAGTATTTTAAACAAAGGGACAGCCTACTGGGTCCTCCACAACCCAGCAATTGGGTAATACGTTACGCTACAGTCCCCCGGATTTTTTGTCTTCTGAAGTTCTGACTATCTTTAACGTCTGTCAAAGGTCTACAAATTACAGTCGGGATCAACGGCTTATCGTGTAATGGATGGTTATATTAGTCATCCCCCCACGGACAGACCTCAGCAAGCTCTGCTTAACCTCGAAGTTCGAACCGTGCTGCTGTTATAATTTAGCCAAGACATAAATTATTCGCCAGGATATCGGGACTTGTGAATCAGACAAAATTTGCAAATGTACAAACATACAAATAAAAATATACTTACTTCTCAGCAGCAGCATGATAAGCAATCAAATTAAATATATTCCTTTTCGCCTCCACAATTTCACTGCTCGGGCTCGACTCCTTCTCGCTTCGGCTATCATCGGCATCGTCATCGTTATCGCTCGAGCCGCTCGACTCCCCCGTCAGATCGACTATCGACAACGCTGGCAGGAAACCATCATCACCTCTAACTGGGGTAGCTCTCTCTACTCGTATATTCGAAGTGGCCTCACTAGTATCGATAGATTTGTGCTCCGTTTTGAGCGTTTCCCCTTCGTTGTGGTGGTATGTGATTGTTTCTAGGAGTCTCCGTTTGATTTGGGATAGGGTGCGAGATTTAATTAGTCCGCTGAAGAACAGGGGGCCTATTGCTGGTACTGACCTGAAAAAGACGGTATCATCATCAGCCGAATGACGTCCACGGCTGGACATAGGCCTCCTCCAAAGGGGACGGGTTGCCATAATCATCACGCTTGGCAAGCGGGTTGGCGATCGCAGTGTAGCTGTTGCAATGCACAGAGAATGCTGCTGTTCATTCTCTGGTGAGTCCCTTAGTCGCTTCTTACGACAACCACGGAAAGTGATGGGATGGTATAAATAACGGTATAAGATGCTATAATTACTTTGGTTAAGCTCATCTCGAGTAGTTGGCGTCTGTTTTAATAACTAGGCATAGTCTGAAGTTTATGAATGTGAGCGTTCACTTTATTGTAGATTATTATATTATCTTAATAAAACTTACCCGTAGTCCGGTGGCGTTTGCAGATACAGATGCATGAGCAATCTCCACAGCGTCAGATGCGAGGGATGGTTCATAGGAGCTGCCAGCGCTGCAGTCGCTGCTCGGTATATTACTAGCTCTTCTGATGTTATATTGGCGCCTATTTTCTGCAAAAATAATAAGGTACACATCAACATAAAGAACTTAGTAAAACCCATGGCGAAAAAGAAAAGTAATTAAATTAGAGAAGATCGATTACTTTCGTAATGGGGTGGGGGTGGTTTGGGATCTACCTCCTAGCGGTCCACCCCGGGCAACGGCACCACAGGCTTGCCTGTGGTACGACTGAATGATCCCACTTAAGCGGTGGTAGGATCCGCAAGGAGCCGCCTGGCTCGCGACCACCATCCCACCGGATTCCGGCGCCAAGCAGCTTGCTGTATTCCGTCGGTGTGTGGGAGTGCCAGTGCCTTTGGGGGGAGAAGGAAGTTGCCAGTTGCGCTGTTCAGAACCGGTCTTGGTCTCTTGGCAACACTTGCCGGGTAACTCATTTTGGAGGGTAGCGGGATCCGAAGCACGGTGCCAGCCGTTGGCCGACCGCAGTCAGTAGGGGGCCCAAGTAGCACGCCAGCCACGTGTCAAAGGCTGCCCGCCAACTCGCGAAAAATCCCGGTATGCTCCACCGTGCCAGCCGGCGACTGGATGGGAGGACCCGGTGGCCATATCCGGAGGTGTTCGGGCGTCCTCGCAGTCTCCATATGAGTTCCCCATAGGTTGGATTAGCTCTAGTGTTCCACTTGGTACACTGAGCAGCGCCTCGACAGTTCGGCTTTTCCCCCCAACTACTCGATAACATGACAAAAGTGAAACAGAAAAAAAAGGGTAAACAACGGCTGCACTTCCTCCCACTTAAAGTGCACCTCACTAATATCAGGGGGTTGCACTCCAATCTCGATCCGGTCCATCATCACCTTGAGGCCGAGAAGCCGCACCTGTTTTTTCTGACGGAGACGAAGATAGCAACCCCGTTGGACGTGGCGTACCTCAACTACCCGGGTTACTCTCTTGAACACAAGTTCAAGAAGCAGGCTGGGGTCTGTGTGTACGTCCGCGATGACATTTGTTGTCGTCGTCTCCGTTGCTTTGAGAAATCGGGTTTTTCTGCCATATGGCTACTTGTGGACACTGGCGTGGAGAAATTTCTCTACATCGGCGTTTACCGATCGCACAGTGGTGACCAGGAGACAACAGCACTGTTCAATTTCCTCGTGGAGTCGACTGACGTAGCCCAACAACGGTACCCAACAGCGAAGCTCATTTTTCTGGGGGACTTCAACGCCCACCACAAAAAATGGTTGTTCCCGTACCAGAAAACTGACCACGCTGGGTTGGAAGCGCGCAAGTTTGCTTTAACGCTAGATCTAACCCAGCTGGTGAATGTGGCAACACGGGTACCGGATGTACACCCAATTGCTTGGACTACGTTAGCCATCTAGACGACCAAGAACAATGTTAGCCATCTGGCTGGAGCATTTTTTAACTTTTTTTTAAGGACTTAAAACTTATCATTCGATTAGTTGTTGGAGACTAGTCGTACGATTGTATAACGTGTATCTTCTGCTGAGCGACGCGCTGTTGATGTAACACGCTCAGCAGTCGAGTGAACAGATGCGTGCTCACCTCTCGAGCAGCGTGGCATGCTCGCAGCGAGCATTCACATAGTAATCTTACCTGCAGCGCATTATCAACGTGTATCTTCTGCTGAGCGACGCGCTGTTGATGTAACACGCTCAGCAGTCGAGTGAACAGATGCGTGCTCACCTCTCGAGCAGCGTGGCATGCTCGCAGCGAGCATTCACATAGTAATCTTACCTGCAGCGCATTATCAACGTGTATCTTCTGCTGAGCGACGCGCTGTTGATGTAACACGCTCAGCAGTCGAGTGAACAGATGCGTGCTCACCTCTCGAGCAGCGTGGCATGCTCGCAGCGAGCATTCACATAGTAATCTTACCTGCAGCGCATTATCAACGTGTATCTTCTGCTGAGCGACGCGCTGTTGATGTAACACGCTCAGCAGTCGAGTGAACAGATGCGTGCTCACCTCTCGAGCAGCGTGGCATGCTCGCAGCGAGCATTCACATAGTAATCTTACCTGCAGCGCATTATCAACGTGTATCTTCTGCTGAGCGACGCGCTGTTGATGTAACACGCTCAGCAGTCGAGTGAACAGATGCGTGCTCACCTCTCGAGCAGCGTGGCATGCTCGCAGCGAGCATTCACATAGTAATCTTACCTGCAGCGCATTATCAACGTGTATCTTCTGCTGAGCGACGCGCTGTTGATGTAACACGCTCAGCAGTCGGGTGAACAGATGCGTGCTCGCCTCTCGAGCAGCGTGGCATGCTCGCAGCAAGCATTCGCAGAGTAGAGGAGCAGTGGATGCGTTGCGGACGGCGTGGTTTATGTGGTCTTTTACATTTTCTTCCTGTACAAAGGGTTGCGTGAATGGATTTGCCATTTAAATAATGCATTGGATGGAAATTTTTCGATACGACGACGTCACGTCAACAATAATATCTCAATTAGCTGAAAAACAAATGAATGTATTTTGTTAGGAAAGCGCTCTTTCGTTGTCCAAGCCTTCAAATATTTTAAGGTTAATCCACAAATATCCGAGTCGTGCACGTGACGAGAACGGATCGTGGTCAATCACAACGTGAGCCGACGTGAGCCGGACACGGGCGTATGTGAACGAGTTTAGATAAAATATACATACTTATTTACCTTTTATTGAGCTCTTGACGGACCACGTCCCGGGCATGGTCCGGATATTTATGGATTAGCCTTTAAATAATTTTACAAATAGCAGTACTAATTCCAAACACGTTATCTTATAACATCATAAGTTTTCCTAAACGTGACATTGGCTAAATGCACAAACCGTGCGAAGCCAAAGAAGAAAAAAAACAAAAAAAAAAAAAAAAAACTTCATAAGTTGTCTTTATACGTTACCTGCAGCAAAGCGTTGGCATACGCATCAAGATGCGGCCACAGCCTCGTGGCGCAGGCGGCGGCGTCCACGAGCGCGCAAGCGCCGGGCGGCAGGAGCGGCCGCCAGCACGCGTGCAGCCACGCGCTTAGCACGCCGGCCAGGGGGACTGCTCCGCTGCTGCAGTACAATATAACATGTTAGCCCAGAATCACACGCAGCTGCTAGTCGCTGCAGTCATAAACACGGCCTGTCTTGAACGTCACTATCATCATCACTACATATTATAAAATAAAACCGTTTAACGTTTTGTTACGACGTTCAGTGTGCAGGTATTGAAATGTTACATATTCCACTCTCTTCTCGTAGCGTTGGTACCCGTGAAGACTTGCATATTATTCTCGTCTATATGCCCCCCGATGTATCTAGTATTCCAGAGCGTCTGAATGATATTGGACAGGCTACAACGGACACAATGGCTGTGAATAGTAATCATAATTTTATTCTTATAGGTGATTTCAATTTACCCTGTTTAACATGGAATGATGAAGGCTATTCTATATTAAATAACTTTTCGCTACAAATAAGAACTGCTGCTGCTTCATTTGCAGATGAAACTACCGTTCTCGGTTTATCTCAACACAACCTTATCACAAATACTAATAACAGAATCTTAGATCTTTGCTTTTCAACTATACCGCTCCTTGTTAGTAGAAGTGATGATCCCTTGCTCCAAGAAGACTCTCATCATCCTGCTCTTGTCATAACGGCTACTGAATTATTCTTAACACCTCTAGAGGAAATGCACATACCACGTCGTAATTTTTATAAGGGAGATTATGAAGAACTGAATAAACACTTTAGCAAGATAGATTGGCACGACAAGTTATCAGTTGAATGGGTTGATGCTGCTGTTGACCTGTTTTATACAGAAGTTATACTTGGTGCAGAGCGTTTCATTCCTTTAGTTAAAAAACCGAAAAATCCTAAATACCCGGTTTGGTACAGTCGTGCACTAATAAAAATCATTCGTGAGAAAATAAAAGTACATAAGAAATGGAAAAAATACGGTAACCCTAGGGACTATTACGAGTTTGCATTGTTACGTTCTAGGCAACACGATGTAGAAGCATCCTCTTTTCAAAGCTTCATAACTCAAACAGAGAAAGCGATTAGTCACTCTCCGAAGACTTTCTGGACCTATGTTAAAAGTAAAAGAGGCGGTAGTCAATACCCAAAAACAATGACCATAAATGAGAAGTCATATGAGTCCGGTCATGACATTTGTAGCGCGTTTAATAAATACTTTCATAGTGTTTTCGTCAGCCCGTCCACGCCCACTGCTGCAACTGCTCCTAATGAAATGTCCAGCTCAGATAATATCTTGACTAACCTCTATATCACTTAAAGCCTTACGTGCGTTAGACACAGCAAAAGGTCCCGGTAACGATGGATTACCTCCTATTTTCTTGAACAGATGCGCTGATAGTTTAGCACATCCTATAGCTTTATTATTCCAAAGGTCCTTAGCCGAGTGCGTCTGTCCCTCCTTGTGGAAAACAGCACACATAGTGCCAGTTTATAAGAAGGGGCCCAAGATGAATATAAAAACTATCGTCCAATATCGATTCTTAATACACTTAGCAAAGTTTTGGAGAAGATCATCTATTGTAGTATATATCCAATCATCTCAAACGGTATAGGTCAGAGCCAACACGGATTTGTTAGGAGACGGTCCACAGCATCTAATTTAACAACGTTTTGTGACTATGTCTTGAATAACATGGAAGCTGATGGCCAGGTTGACGTGATCTACACGGATTTCGAAAAGGCATTCGACCGTGTGGATCACGTGATCTTGCTGGCAAAACTACAAAAACTTGGGATCCGAGGAGATTTACTGAGATAGGTTAAGTCATACTTATCAAACCGTTCGCAAGCTGTGGTTATGGGAGGTTACAAATCTGACTTTGTAAACATCCCCTCCGGTGTTCCCCAGGGATCTTTATTGGGTCCTCTTTTTTACTGCGCATACCTGTATGATATTCAGTCATGTTTCAAGTCCGCGAAACATCTCATGTACGCCGATGACATGAAAATATACATGTNTAAAAGTCCGGTCATGACATTTGTAGCGCGTTTAATAAATACTTTCATAGTGTTTTCGTCAGCCCGTCCACGCCCACTGCTGCAACTGCTCCTAATGAAATGACCAGCTCAGATAATATCTTGACTATCACTAAAGACACCGTACTTAAAGCCTTACGTGCGTTAGACACAGCAAAAGGTCCCGGTAACGATGGATTACCTCCTATTTTCTTGCACAGATGCGCTGATAGTTTAGCACATCCTATAGCTTTATTATTCCAAAGGTCCTTAGCCGAGTGCGTCTGTCCCTCCTTGTGGAAAGCAGCACACATAGTGCCAGTTTATAAGAAGGGGCCCAAGATGGATATAAAAAACTATCGTCCAATATCGATTCTTAATACACTTAGCAAAGTTTTGGAGAAGATCATCTATTGTAGTATATATCCAATCATCTCAAACGGTATAGGTCAGAGCCAACACGGATTTGTTAGGAGACGGTCCACAGCATCTAATTTAACAACGTTTTGTGACTATGTCTTGAATAACATGGAAGCTGATGGCCAGGTTGACGTGATCTACACGGATTTCGAAAAGGCATTCGACCGTGTGGATCACGTGATCTTGCTGGCAAAACTACAAAAACTTGGGATCCGAGGAGATTTACTGAGATAGGTTAAGTCATACTTATCAAACCGTTCGCAAGCTGTGGTTATGGGAGGTTACAAATCTGACTTTGTAAACATCCCCTCCGGTGTTCCCCAGGGATCTTTATTGGGTCCTCTTTTTTACTGCGCATACCTGTATGATATTCAGTCATGTTTCAAGTCCGCGAAACATCTCATGTACGCCGATGACATGAAAATATACATGTGTGTAAAATCTGGACTTGATTGTGAACTGATTCTGCGTGATCTTGATGCATTGTTCACGTATTATCAACAAAATAATATCACGGTCAATTTCTCGAAATGTCAATGCATTAGCTTTAGCCGTTCCAAATACCCAACTAAATATCCTTATGGATTTAATAATAATGCGATCGAAAGAATTGACGTAGTAAGAGATCTTGGTATAATGTTGGATTCCAAATTGCTCTTTAACCAACATATTGATACCATCACCAATAGAGCCTCTCGTAACCTAGGTTTTGTAATGCACACTTGTAGGCCTTTATATTATATTATTATTATATTATTATTATTATATTAGTGATCTGCTATCATCTATATATTTCTGTACACCAAAAACACGTACCAGACATACAAAATTGTTCAGTATCCCTGGCCATCGCACAAAATACGGGCGAAATGCTGTCATGACCCGACTGCCTCGCATCTACTCTGAGACTTTTGAAAATGTTGATATATTTAATTTATCCAAGCAATCATTTCGGAGACAAGTCAAGCAAATACTGTTTAGTGAATAATTTGTGCCATCACTCATTCTCTTAAGTAGTAATTGTTTTGATAATCTTTTCAATTTTGTCAATGTGTCAACAATTCCACATTATTTTTCACTTTTATAATTTCTTTTAATTTTTTCTTTTCGCCACTTTCTAGATAACCTATAACTTTGTCAATGCCGTGAAACTCTATTATTGGCTTAAGAGATAATTGTTATCATCTCGCCATCAATGTTCAGTGTATGCAGGCTCTAAGATGCCAGTAACTGTGTACAAATGCATTTGGCTGTTCATTGATGGGGAGGTGAACTGAACATTCATAACTCATGTATGTTAATAATAAGCTGTTGAGTTTCCAAATAAATTAAAAAAAAAAAAAAAACCCCCGCCGCGTCTGTCTGTCTGTCTGATAAACTCAATAACTCCCAAACGGATTTTCATACGGTTTTCACCAATGCTATGGATGGATTATTAAATTTGCCGGTGATTGTGGATATTGTCGGGAAAACTCAAATCAACAGGGAGCTTACATAATGCTACGCATTCGACACTGGGACTTGTTGCTAGTTTTAATAATAATGATAATCATATCAGCCTGCAGACATTCACTGCTGGACATAGGCCTCCTGAGAGTGTCGCCACAACAATTGGACTAGTGCGTCTCGCATCCATCGGCTATCCGCGACCCTCACCAGGTCATCGGCCCCCTCGAGGGAGGCCTTCCAACGTTCTTCCCGTAAGCGGTCGTCATTGCAGAATCTCTCGTGCCCATCGAATATCTGTTCTGCGAGCAACGTGCCCAGCCCACTGACACTACAGTTTGGCGATCCTTCGGGCTATGTCGGTAACCTTGGTTTCACTTGCGGATATCATCATTCAGTTATAATAATGAATAATGAAATAGTAATAACTGTGAGCCCGGCGCGCCGCCGCGGCCCACAGCGCGCTGCAGCAGTGTGGGGCCCGAGCTCAGCAGTGTTGTGAAGAACAAATACACAATAGATACTCACTCGTCGGACAACTGCGCCAATATCAGTCGCAGTAATAACTGTGAGCCCGGCGCGCCGCCGCGGCCCACAGCGCGCTGCAGCAGTGTGGGGCCCGAGCTCAGCAGTGTTGTGAAGAACAAATACACAATAGATACTCACTCGTCGGACAACTGCGCCAATATCAGTCGCAGTAATAACTGTGAGCCCGGCGCGCCGCCGCGGCCCACAGCGCGCTGCAGCAGTGTGGGGCCCGAGCTCAGCAGTGTTGTGAAGAACAAATACACAATAGATACTCACTCGTCGGACAACTGCGCCAATATCAGTCGCAGTAATAACTGTGAGCCCGGCGCGCCGCCGCGGCCCACAGCGCGCTGCAGCAGTGTGGGGCCCGAGCTCAGCAGTGTTGTGAAGAACAAATACACAATAGATACTCACTCGTCGGACAACTGCGCCAATATCAGTCGCAGTAATAACTGTGAGCCCGGCGCGCCGCCGCGGCCCACAGCGCGCTGCAGCAGTGTGGGGCCCGAGCTCAGCAGTGTTGTGAAGAACAAATACACAATAGATACTCACTCGTCGGACAACTGCGCCAATATCAGTCGCAGTAATAACTGTGAGCCCGGCGCGCCGCCGCGGCCCACAGCGCGCTGCAGCAGTGTGGGGCCCGAGCTCAGCAGTGTTGTGAAGAACAAATACACAATAGATACTCACTCGTCGGACAACTGCGCCAATATCAGTCGCAGTAATAACTGTGAGCCCGGCGCGCCGCCGCGGCCCACAGCGCGCTGCAGCAGTGTGGGGCCCGAGCTCAGCAGTGTTGTGAAGAACAAATACACAATAGATACTCACTCGTCGGACAACTGCGCCAATATCAGTCGCAGTAATAACTGTGAGCCCGGCGCGCCGCCGCGGCCCACAGCGCGCTGCAGCAGTGTGGGGCCCGAGCTCAGCAGTGTTGTGAAGAACAAATACACAATAGATACTCACTCGTCGGACAACTGCGCCAATATCAGTCGCAGTAATAACTGTGAGCCCGGCGCGCCGCCGCGGCCCACAGCGCGCTGCAGCAGTGTGGGGCCCGAGCTCAGCAGTGTTGTGAAGAACAAATACACAATAGATACTCACTCGTCGGACAACTGCGCCAATATCAGTCGCAGTAATAACTGTGAGCCCGGCGCGCCGCCGCGGCCCACAGCGCGCTGCAGCAGTGTGGGGCCCGAGCTCAGCAGTGTTGTGAAGAACAAATACACAATAGATACTCACTCGTCGGACAACTGCGCCAATATCAGTCGCAGTAATAACTGTGAGCCCGGCGCGCCGCCGCGGCCCACAGCGCGCTGCAGCAGTGTGGGGCCCGAGCTCAGCAGTGTTGTGAACAGCTCCGTGAATCTGTAACCACATTCAACATCTAACATTCACTTTGTCTACAAGTGGTCTGCACAAAAAGTATTGGGAGTACTTTCTTTGTGTGTACAGCTAAGGAGTGGAATTAACTGCCGAAATCTGTGTTTCTTGATAGCTACAAACTGGGGAACTTTAAGTCAAGAGTGAACAGATTACTTCCAGGCAAACATACTCCGTAGTCGACTATTTTATAAATTACAGGATCAGAAAATCTGTCCTCTGAAATATTTTGTGATCACGACGTGCAATTTTGCTAGGAAATATACTAATGTGATACTTACTTGGGAGTATACGCTACAGATTCAGGCGAGTGCGCCATGACCAGCATAATACCAGCTAGGCACTGCACTGCGTCCCGCGGCCGTGTAGCCGCCAGCTTGCAGAGGGCTGATACTCCTTCAGAACATATCTGGTGGACAAGCATCAAAACGTTGGGCTCATTATTTTCAGAACCTAATTAGCACTAATAACGCCGACATAAAGAAATAATTATTTACAGTTACGCCCTTATGAATATAAGGGCGTAAATGTAAATAATTATTTCATATTCATTAAAATAATAACACCAGCTAGTGCTAACGCTTTCAAAAATGACAAAATTTTGATACAAATTAGGGTAAGATCACACGATGCGTTGGCGGTGCGGCGTCGTACCGTAATAAATTCGAGCTATACGTTGTCACTCCGGCGCCGCAGCCCATTACGCCTTCCTGTCTCTCGTGCATCTCGTCTTTCAAGTAGCGAGTCCTGTGCGGGGCAGCCCAACGGATTAAAAAGTACTTACCACCGGTATACAATGCCCATACGACGTCGCCATCAGCGCGTACGCCGACCCAAACATGTCTATTGGCTCACAGTCCGGCGCCGGCGCATCGGGCGCCAGATTCCAGCAGGTCCGATGTACTCTCAGGCGACGGAGCACGCTCCAACACCACTCGGGGGTGGAAGTAGTGAGGGAGAGCACCCAGGAACACAGCCAGCTGCCGATGGTTAGCTGGACGTCTAGAGGTAGACCGCTGTAAAATTATAGAAGTTATTGAATAGATTTGTATCCTTTTATTATTACAAGTGGCCTTTGCCCGGGTCATTCAATCATTTGATGGAAAATTACTAGCAGGATAAAAATTCTAACCTAATCCATGTTATGGTTTGTACCCTTGCGTCAAACAAAATTCAAAACACGTTCAACCATAAAAGTGACATTGAATAATGAACTGAATCTAGGCGCACGGTAATGCGCCAGGCCAAGTTCCGGCCTAACGTACGCAGTGAATATATTACACGAAACATAACTTTGCTTGTAATAATCACAACTTAGAAAAAAACTGGCCAAGTTGATAATAGGAAATTTTTCGAGTGTTTCATCACTTTTATACGATCAGGAAAGTCTATTACTATCCAGAAAGAAGAAAAAAACAGTCAATAACTTACGCATAAGGCGTATAGTCCAGCTCCAGTAACAGATGCTGCAGGAACGGTTGGCAGCGCCGCGCCCAGTCGTCCAGCAGCGTGTGGATCTCCATGCAGCTCGGACGCCATTCGCGAACGTTCAGGGTCTTCACTGAAGACGGGTCTAGGGTTTCCACTGAAAGGAATTGTTTTGTGGTATATAAACCTGAGTAAATTTTTATTGGGACTCGTTATGTTAACATGGCGGAAGCATAGATTCTAAAATATAGATGCAACCAAAAGTTAAAGAAATACTTGTCTAAAGATAAGTGGTAACGAAATAACTCCAGCTGAGTTATGCGGATTTTTTTATTCGGTGCTATTAGCCCCATTTTAAGGATACTAAGTTAGGGGCACTACGTTGGGGACACTTCGTTTGGAGCATTAGTTTGGAGACACTACGTTGGGAACAATACGTTGGGGACACTTCGGTGGGAGCACTAGTTTGGAGATACTACGTTGGGGACACTTTGTTGGGAGCACTAGTTTGGACACACTACGTTGGGGACACTTCGTTGGAAGCACTAGTTTGGACACACTACGTTGGGAACACTTTATTGGAGGGCACTACTTTGGGAACATTAAGTTGGGGGCGATACATTGAGAACACTACGTTGGGGACACTACGTTAAGAGTCTTAGGACACTACGTTGGAAACACTACAGCAATATAGGTTTGCTTCCTTTAGGTATTCTAGTCCTACAATGGCCCGATGGTCACTCCGAATGACACAAGACACAGATCTATACTTAATAATATTTTCGGTACTTCCATGAAACGCTTCGATTCTTCAGTAGCCTAACAGTTGAAATATATCCTGGCTACGCCCCCTTTCTCACAATGTACTACACTTACCTATATTCAAGTCAGCGAGTATATGCAGTGCTGTGGTGTGTAAGTAGACGTGCGCGGCAAGAACGCGTCCTATACACTCCCGCGCAGCCACGTCACACAGATCTTTGCATGTTATTGATTTTCGTTTGAGTCCAGTCTGAAAAACATTTAATTGAAGAAATTGAAGAACTACAGTGTTAGATAGATTCGGGTCTGACAGAATTTAGGTCATGGCGGCAAATCTCATGGGAGTCTATTATTCAGCATGGGTGTTATATAGAATAGTACGGATTTCTAAGGAGACGTCAACTTTAATAAAAAATCGGTCAGCCTGCACATCAAAAGACTAATTCAGGTTAGACTCCGCGACTTCGTACGCGCATATTCCGTTTTTCCCGTTCCCGTATAGCCTTTAGCATTCCTCATGAATGTGGCTATCATTTACAAAAATAACTATCCAAATCCGACTAGTAGTTCCAGAGATTAGCGTGTTGTTAAATTAGTATAGATAATTTAATGAAGGATTACTTGGCTCGCTATAAATACCTGTAGCAAGAATTCTAGCACAATCCTGGCTAGCTCGTGGTCTTGCGATCGATCAATAGCGGCCTGCGATATGATGCGTATGCGCACGTCACAGGGCAGCACTGGCAGCTCTATTGAAAGCAGGTCTAGCTGTTTCGGAGATGTATCTGTTGGGATAAAGTATTAGGCGTTATCGAATTGTAGAAAATCTTAAAGTTCTACCACCATGTTTGATGTGCTTGTATAATTTCGACTTTATGTCTCAAACAACTACGTAGGTACCACACACAGTTATTTTAGTATCAATTGTCTATAAGCGGCAGTAAATAGTTTTTGTCCTTAAGCCCTTAGCTCTTTTGCCAGTGCAGTGCAGTATTTATGCAAGAAGAGCCAAGGATTCCCAGAGATCTGCAACTCGACCAACAGAAGTAAAAATTCACGTACCATGTAGTCCTATGATGATAGATATACAGTAGTCCTTAGCAGTGTTGTCAGCGAGCAACGTCGCTGGCAATTTATCCAATTCCTGTGCTTCGAACAAATTGAACCCAGCTGAGAATGAGGCTTCCAGCTCAGCCGATATCTTCTCTTCCAGGTCTTTTGCGTAGAATGGTCTGAAAATTGAAATAAATAAGTACATTGATTACACATCCTCGCGATGAGCTCACTTCCATAGTTTTGCTCACTGTCTGTGACAGTCCCTAAGCAGTTTTGATTCCAATTCCAACAGAAACTTCGAACAGATTATTCCTGGTGTAACCCAACTTGGAAATAGCTTTGTCACACCATGTTTTCCCCTCCCATATATTTATTTACTTAGGCAAAACGTGGTAGGTACATACATACTGTTGGACAATAGATCGATATCGCTTATGAATAGGCTTTACCAAACTCAGACTCAGCGGATGTAATATTTATGCTAATTGTTCAACCAACACTTGAGTCAATCAGGCTAATATATTAAAGGCATAAGAAACCAAAGGGTGACAAGTTCCTCATATTCCATTGAAAAGGAAAGATCCTCAGACCAGACGGGTGTTGTGTCCGGTGGCCCAGAAATCGTTACTGAAATGAATCTGAAACAAATCCAACGTCTACGTACCTAGAAGTAAGATGCAAGCAAGCGAGAGAGTGCAACGCTCTCGCCGCTAGCTCCCGCAGCGTGTGGTGCAGCCTCACATAGCCGGGGTGCGCGCGCACGCTGCTCTGCAGCACGTGCAGTAGCACGCGCACGCCACAGCATGCCTTCACGACGCCCCGCCCTCCTACCGTGTCGCCCCATTCGTTAGGACGCGCGTGGCGGATGTCCTGAGGAATGAGGGTGACAAATGAGTTTGAATTAGGGCATTATTCACTCAGGCTAAACGCTGTACCAGTGTGGAGCCCTTCATTGGTCATGCGTCACCGCCTTAAGTGCCTGTCGTGTACAACCACCTGCACCATCCAGCATTTAAACGAAGCCTAAGATAGAGCTGAACAGGTTGCTCATATTACCAGGACAAAATTTCATTTGAGTCATGCGACACGTAAAGAAACAGGGTGAAAATGTGAACTGAAGTGTCCTAAGTGGCGTGGGTGCACACTGATAACCTAAGGCTACAGCAGTAGGCAGCACTTTGATGCAGCTGGTTCTCTTAGGGTCGAGCTGGCTCTATATCGAACAGTAACACCTACCTGACTGCGATGGGCTGACATGTTTAGATTTTTGGAGGAGTTAAAGATGTTTTTCCAGTGTTATTAAAAAGGCGTTGTGTTAAATAGCACAGAATTACTTTATTTGTAGAACCACGGTTTGGCGTCCAGTTTCTTCTTTCATCATGATTCTTTCAACCCAAATCATACTTCTCGGTAGTTATAGATAGACCTCTATTCAAAATCGTGTACTTGTAAGCAATGATTTGAGGGAAACGAAAACTCGAAACGCTCTAATGTAGTAACTTACAGAATGTGTGAACAGCACGAGCCGAGCCACCAGATCCCTGAGTGGGAAGGCGAACAGCAGTGCCAGCAGGTCTCGCTCGCGAAGCGTGCCCTCACTCACCGCGCCGCCGCCGCCGTGCTTGTCTACCTCCTCCCACGCCTCTTCGGCATCTAGAGTACGATAGAAAACATTTATTCGACACGGACACAACATGAAAGTAACAAACACATAGTAAAAAACGACGAATGCAACCGACTACCAAATATAAAAAAAACACTACAAACTATAAAATAACTTTAATTTCGGAAGTGGTTGTTTGAAGAGGTTTTATGTTCGACTGTATGTATTTTTTTAGTGTATGTTCTTCGATTTCTCCGACAATTGTCGACAGATTTTCAAAAATATTTTTATTCGAAAGCCTATACTCCTGAGATGGACCCATTGTCACTTAGTCGGAATCTCATGATGGGATCCCAGCGAAATCGAGGGCAACCCTCAAGTTGTATAGGCACATACAATGTTTTTCATATACATTCTAAGGCAATTCAAATATTTCTGCTTGGTATCACTATCTAATGTTGCTGAGCTGATTATGGCAGGTATAAGTCAGGATCTGAAGATGAGATCCCAGGTAAAATGTTTGTTCAGCGATATTTTCGCCAATTGTCAACCGATTTGAATGATGCTTTTTTAGTTTGGAAGAGTATTTTCTCAGAATGGTCCCATTTATATTTGGAGAAGATCTTATGAAGAACTTCGGAGCTAGGACTGTGAATATAAAACCTTGCAACGTAGGCTCTAATCAGAATTCTAGAAAAAAAATACTAGCCGCGCGAATGCTTTCTCTTGCTTACACTCTTCTGCCCGTATTCGCTTTACAGCCGGGTAGGGAACGCTCAGTCCATTCCTCTATTACTTTGCGACGTAGTGACGTATCGCGACAGCTCAACACCTTCCCCGCAATGGGGAGTAGGTTTAACAGAGTCGGTGCCTGAAGTATCAGGCACCAACTCAGTTAAACGGTAGACTTTAAGCACATTTCTGCATGGTATGAAATCTCGCAGGTTAACCTCGTACTTGGACAAGGGGAGGGTTTATTTATAATATCGACTTTATCGTACCAACATGAGCCTATACGAGAGAATACAGGATGAGAAATTTAAGTTTGCAGAATGCTCTGTTCCATTTAGGCTTTCTGCACTAGCGTTGGTCCTCTATGCAGTTTTATGGAACTTCAATATTACTTTAAAGTGAAGTGAAGTACCTTAACTCGATGAAGCTTACTTGTGGGGTACCCGCCCCAATTTTTTTTTAAACATTTAAGATACACGTTTAGAAATTATAAGACAGTAGCTTTTTATCAACTGAACAAAAAATAGGTAGGTAACCTTGAGAGTATTCTTTTGAGCAATAGATCGAAGCCTTCTAGAAATGTGGAGAAGTGCTTTTTGCTTTGTTCATTTGAAGTGTTCGTCTATTTATGCTACTAAGATACCTTTTGCACAGTACTCGTACTCTACTTATTAAAAAACCGGACGCAACTGCCACTAACGCTTAAGGTAGCACATAAAAGATTGAATTTAAGCGCAAAGTTTTTAGTACTATTGCTTGCTGAAAAATTTACAACCCTAGCTATTTTATAGTTAAGGTGAATAAGGTGTATTGCTACCAGTTAGCAACGTTCCGCATTCCAGCCACATCCGCACTACTAGTTCCTTCCAAAATACGCCATGAAAAATTACAGCTGTGTCATCAGAATAAGCAGATAATTGTCGCATTGTCCAAAATGAGTTTACAGAGACCATTAACGGACAGACAGAGTAGGACCAAGGTTACTGCCTTGGGGTATTCCCGTTACACACTTTCAGACAAACCTTCTGTTCGTGTTCAACAATACAATAACTATAATATTATAACTTCGATGATAACTACGCTATCTGTCTGTGATTCAGCCAACAGCAAACAGAGTACTGGGACGCTCTATGCCTTTAATGATGTAGACGACTGCAATAAAAATAAGAATCCATATGCCGAGTAAGTAACAACTATTACACGTTGATCTCAAATTGCCCACCATACAGCCAGTTCATGAAACGCATAGCCAAACGTTTCTGCGATACTGCTGTAAATTACCGTAACTCCCTTATCGCATCGGCCGCTCGATACGAACATTCCCGGTACGCCGCCCATCTCCAAGGTACGCCGACCGAGGTATACCCTTGTCACGCCCGATGACTTCACCACTCTCCTACAAGAGAGCCGGAAAGAGACCAGCACTATACGCAAACCACGACCGCCTTCTTCCCGCCCTCGCCACCGACACCCGTTGCAACGTCCCAGTCAATGTCCGCCCTGACCCTTGCTCGAGCCAGCTCGCGCCGCTGAGCCTGTAGTTTTAAATTCGTCCCTAAATAATAATCCTAGTTCGATCCACCCCGTCCCCAGCTGTCCTCCCCTAGCGACGATCTAAGCCAAGGCTCGTACCCCACAAGGGGTGCCCTTAGTTTGAAAGTGTTTTTATGAGCCCTGGCTGGAGGCTTTAATATTTATATTAAGGCCGCCACAGGCAAGTCCGGTTTTCAAATATCTGTAATTCACATAGCTATATTGGCTTGCTGATACACTGCGTAGGCTTAGGCCGCTGTATGAACTGTGACCTAAAAGTTCTGTTCGAGTGACTGTGTTTTTTTATAGTGTATACTGTCTTGTTTATCCCAATAAAATGGGGACTCCATACCTGACGACATACCTCTCGGCACCCCCTCCTGCTCTTACGTATAGATAGAAGATATCTAAACGCAATAAATCAATCTGTTGAGACGTTCCTGAGTTTCGGCGGAGTCCCATAAAAGCGGGGTTGTGTATTCTCAATCAAATGGCTTAGTAGAAATATTAGATGTTAGATGGGCGTTCGTAGGTGTTGTAGTAGTGCTGCCTAGTTAAATATCTCATAATACTTCTAATCACTTGCTATAATTTCAACATTCAATTCAAATAAAATAATTTTTGCACCAGATCTCGGATTTCCTTTTGATAAATCGGAATTTAATAGAACTTTGTTGACTGATGCAGGAAAGCTCAAGAACTAACAAGGTGCAGAATGGCAAGAGCGAGCAAGTTGATTAATATTGTTTGTAGAAACGCATCGGCGTGCCCCCGACGCTAAGCTCGCTCCATCGTCGACTTTGTCTCTGTCATCTATGACCTAGACTAGAGTCAAGAGCAAACCCATATTAAATAAAAAAATAAAAAAAGCTACAAATTCGCCGTACTTTTCGTCACATATTTGTGACATATGGCGTACAGGGCACGCGCTTGCTTGTCATGTATACGTGACAATGGCGTTCAAGGTTAAATATAAGTAACTAGTTGGCTGATGCGGACAAAACTAAAGAATTAGCTCTTTAAAATCTAAATGATACTTTTTATCCCAGTAAATGGCTTACTAGAGACTATGGAGGAAGAAGCTTGGAGACGGGCTGAAATCAAGGGCGATAAAGATAATCAAGACTAATCTCCTCCGGTCCTTCGAAATCACTCGCTTTATTGCATACCGTCAAAATCGGTTCAGCCGTTTCAGAGATTAGCCGGAACAAACAGATAGACAAAGCAATGAAAATTGTTTTGTTGTTATACCCAAGTATCGTAGGTAAATACTTTCATATGCATTTCGTAAGAAGCTGTTTTTTGATATTGCTTTTATTTTTCTATTTTTACACATGTAAATTTTAAAATAAAAATTAAACTCCCTAACTAAAATAAGGCGACAAAAAAATCATCCGCTATATCATCCAGTAGTGGTGTGTACACACACAAACTAAAATGTATTAAATTTACTCTACCAATTAATGTTAGAAGTAACGAATGTGACATGGAAAAGTGGAATTTATTGATCAGACGGGTTTCCTAGGAATCACTTTAGACGAGAAAAGCTCAATCGCTTATGCTGTTAGAAAGATGAGACAGTAAACAGATATAGAAACTGCGCGTTTGGTCTTTAACACCACATTTAATCAATTGATTAATGTATGTATACAAAATATTACAAAACTTATATTTGAAAAGAGTAACTATGAAGTTCTTTGTCCATTTTTCTCCATAAGAATCTACTTTTTCCGAATAGACAATTAGAGTCACTATAATATTTTAATTTCAAACTGTAAATTTGACTTTCAAAAATGCCTTTTAAATGGTCTAGTTGATATAAATGAATTGACTTTCAACGGAAATTTTACATTTAGACCTCATACTAGCGCCTCTAGCGGCGCGATAGCCACCATTGAATGATTCAATGATAAATTGAGGGTGGTACTATGGAATAAAATAAAAGAATAATATAGGTACCGATGGAACATGATTTAATAAACACTATAATAAAATTGTACATAATACAGATGGAGAATTATTTATTTTATGCTCATATATGTCACCGGAAAATTGCAGACTCCGTAAGATTGTAGTAAATCTTGATTAGATTGTAATTTCTCGATTTATTATGAAAAATTGTTTTCTATCAATAAATACCATCCAAATTCAATAGTTTCTAACATATCCGTGTATTATTTGGAAACAATAGTTACAAATTCATGCGATATTTTACAATTTTACGGCGTTTGCACTTTTCCGGTGACATATACAAAGAAAAGCACAGAGAATAGACATTATCGTTTTTTTTTTATCTTTGCCCCTCACTAGGAATTTCTCCTGTATCGTGGGTGCCTTTTCAAACATATTATTATATATTATTATAGTTTTGACGACAAATGTAAGTACTGCTTATGACATTTATTTTAAACATAGATACAATGGAGTTCATACAATAAATGTCGACAAGATGAACTATCAGACATTGACAAACAACAAACAAACATGATTGTCGTATATTTGCAGGATTTGTATTTTGCGGACTTTACCTTTTCGTCCTTAATGTAGGTTGTAAATTATTATGTGCTGTACAATTTTGTCCACACTTCACTTTAGCTTCCAAACATCATAATTCCATTTCGAAACGCATTATTTTGGTTTTGTAAGGTTCGTTTAGTCGGAATACTACGTTCTCGCTAAACAAAAGCAAGTCTATTCGAAGTAAAACATATTTTCTACTTTAATTTATTATTATAATAGGTAAATTGCCATTTCCGTAAACAGACCTTACCACATCCATTTGTTCCGGGATGGAACCTAAAGGTTGTGAATAGCTATGCTGGTGTATTCCCATATCCATTTTAATATCTTATACATTCGCATTCTTTTTCCTTTGGATACCAAAGAACACTAAATTATTTCACTAAACAATTTTTTTTATTTTCCGCTAATGTACACAGTAACAGTAGGGTTAATGTACAAAGGCCACCTTAACTGAAATGTAAGTTTTCTCTCCCAGCAAACCTTTGATAGACAATGGACAATATACTTTTTATATTTTTCCATTAACCAATATTTTAAATCATTTTTGCTACTCATGTAGCGATAGCTTTAGTGTTTGTTTTAGTTTAAAACAGCTGCAACTGCAACCCAGCAACCAAAATAGACGAAACCAGATACATATACAGGAGTTACCCTCGTTTAATAGAAAGAGACGGTTCTTTTAAACGCCAGTAAGATAGAAACAGCCGAAGAACGATGAAGAAACACTACCCAACTGTCAACAGGAATGAAAGAAGATATAATATTGAGTGTGAAGAGGAACTAATACCGTATCAGAGAGAATTAGATTTTTAAATCTGCAGTGGTTACACTGGTCACCAAAATGTAAACTGGGATGAAAAAAAACTCCACACCGCACTTGAAAATAATGTTTGTTTGTTTACAGTTGTAATCAAGATGGAATGCCCAACTATAATATGATGACAGATAATATTAGATCTTTACCTATGAAATAGCCGTTTAAGCTTCGGTTTGAGTTAGAATTTTAAATTGAAATGAACTTTATATTTAAGACATTTCTTATTCTTTCAATCAAATATTGATTTGTTTCTTTGGGTTTTGTATTTTCTGTTGTATATTGTGTATATTGTGCTACTATTTTTATCATGAGAGACTACCAACTGTAAACTGGGTTGAAAGAAGATATCATATCCAATGCAGAGAAAAACTCACGCCGCTCTAGAAAATATTGGGAAAGTCTGGATTCAGTGGCAGTAGCATCTTGGTGATAAACCAAGATGCGACTACCCACTTGGAAACTAAGTACTCCTTTTTCTCATTTTCTAATGTTGTGAGTTTTCACTCAGCAAACCTTTGAGAGTCTATAATAGATAATATATCTCTTTATCTTTTTCTCTGTGTATAGCTACTACTCTTACTAGCTCCACAAAAAGCTGTGTTCCATCTAAAAACAAAGTAGTAGGACATGTAGATGCTAGGACGTCAGTATTCACAGAGATTCTTAAATGCTCTACAGAGAGCTGTGTTCCATCGAAAAATAAATTATCAACAACAGTTAGATTTTAGGAAGTCTGCTAAGCAGAGACATTTTTTGATTCCATGGACTGACATCACATGTTCTTCAAATAAACCGAAGAAACCTTTCTGGCAGGATTCAATAAAGAAAATAAAGTGAGAATATGTAGTAAATTTTTGCTGCTGGGCTGTGTGAGAAATTGTTAAATGGATATTTTTTTTTCTATTTCTGCACCACCATAAGGTTGACTGGTAGAAAATGTCCAAGGCATTGAATCCACCTTTGTACATAGATTTTTACATGTGCATAGAGTATTAATAAATAAATTGTCAACCTAGTCTTGATTGGACATGAAGGAAGACTGCTATAGCTGATGATTCCTTGATGCTTCATAGCTCCAATCTCATCATGTGCTCCTAGGATATCTAGATGTTGGCAAGTCTGCTGTAAATGATAACTCTTTGGTGATCCATAGAGGAGTTCATTAAAAACCAATTGTCCTTTTGTTGTGGTAGTTTGGCTGGAGGCAACTCTGACGATTCTGCAAGACTCCATAGCTGTCTGATCAGAATGGAACTCAAACTCATACATCTTATTCTCATTGCGTATGAGGCTGGTAGCAATTGTTTAATCAACCATGATTTCTTGATGCTCACCGTGTATTCTCAAAAAAGAAGTTGTATATTTTGTCCTGATGATGTGCCTGGTAGCCAGCTGCTACCTCTTTGGGGTTGGCTTGTCAAGTTATAGCATGCCAAAGCTTCCCTAGGGCTTCATATTATGTTCTTTTATTTATAAAAAAAGATTAAATTAGTCTCATATCCAGCATATTAAAGTATGGAGTCTCGATGGCATTGTTGGCTGTCCATGACACACACAAGATTGTTCTAGCCAATCACATTTAGTATCTGAGAGATACTTCAACAAACCCTGAGTAATCCATAAACACAGTCTTTTTATAGCACTCCAACACCAAGTCTTTCACATTCACAATAAGTCTTAAATATTCTTCTTTTCAGCTTCAATATTTTCACTATTTTTACAGCACTGTTTGAGATTTCAATATTGTCTTTGGTTCACACAACACTGGTTTGTACGGCGACTTCTGGAGGTTTAAGGGACACCGAACGGCAGGCCAAGGGGACACATCAACAGATATAGTTTACTGTACCTATAGATTATTTCCGTGAGATTCCGCCTGTTTATATAAAAGAACAGATATATTTTCCGGATTAAATCCATTGTGATTAGATTATGTGTGTGGGAAAAACAAATATAATATAGAAGTCAAGAGCACTGGCCCGCCCGGTGTAATTATTTCTATCCTCAACGTCGCCCCAGCTCCACACCCGGTCTTCGTTCGTAATTGATAAAATCAATACTTACTCAAAACACTGGCGCGCGCATTGACGTCTCTAGAGGACGGTCGTCAATCAAACACGGTCAAACACCAAACTACTTAAGGTGGAAGCGCCAGGGTAGCCCGCGAAATATGATTCGCGACCGTAACACGTATTTATTTACAGAATTATAATCATTAAAATCATCAATACAAGTCTAAGTTCATTTAACTCGATTGAATGGTTATTTCATAAAAAAGTTATTCAATCAAGTTACATGAATGATACAACCTGTATTGATGATTTTAATTATTATAACTCAGTAAAGCCATATTTGTTACGGTCGCCAATCGTATTATTATCAACATAAAACCTGACACTGACCTGCAAAATGCAAAAAACGTATGAAAATTTGAATTTCGCGGGCTACCCAGGCGCTTTCACCTTGTCGTTTATCTCAATGCACAAATCACCCAATCAAACACCTTGACAAGCTGTCAAACCACGCCGCCGCGCAGTCTGCCGAGGGGGCACAGCCACAGCGCAGCCGCGCAGTCCAAGCTTATTATTATTTATACTCTTTGCGGACAAGCACAGAATCGGACTCGGATCAGACAAGTCAGGACAAAATGTTGCCAATTTAGAATTTATCTCTTTTATGCGTGTACATCAAAATTGTTTTTCCGAAATTGTCAAAGTAATCCGAAATAAATAATAATAGGGAAGCTGCCTGGGTTAAAAAAAACTGATTATATTTAGTCCGTCACTTATCGAAAAATATTGGAGACGTATTTTTTATTTTATCAAATCTATAAAAAGTTCGAAGAAATAACTCATCAAAGATTCGGAGTGGGTCTTGTAACGCCACTTGCCGGTAAAAAGTGTACTGGTAAGTGACGTCACACGAGTTTTTAACGCTCTGTATCGTCTTCATTTTTAGGTTCCGTTGACTACCTCCGAAATCCTTCATCAGATCTTCACTAAATTGAAATGAAGCCAGTTTGGAAAAATACTCTTCCAAACAAAAAACTAATCATCCAAATCGGTTGACAATTACACTGTAGGTAGGTAAGAAGCATCGTCGAGCAAAAATAAAATTACTTTTCTTTAAAAAATTCTGCTGCGAGCCAAGTGAATTGAGTACCTAGCAGTGATTGAGAGGAAAACATTATATTATGAAAAATAATTATTTATTTAAATCACACAGAACACCAAGCAGTTTACAATTGGGTAGACCAACTTGATTACAACAGCAACTTAATTATTTACATGAGCTTATTGTTTGTCTTTAAGATGCTCGAAATCGCTGCAATGAGGTGTGTAGAGATGCCCAACGACGCCACATCCACACCTCAGTTGAAAACGGAGATCCAGCTAAAGTCTGGAAATTTCTTCAATCCGTAGGAGTTGGTAAATCTCGCCAAGAATCGATTCCCAAAGACCTTTTTTTTATTTTTTTAAGGATCGGAAATCATCAAATGACTTCTTTCGCTCTGGGTGGACCGGAAGGGCGTGTCAGACTCTTGCTGACTAAAACCGACGTCTTCTCCTGTAGCGACGGTTGGGGCGAAGGCCTTGCCTTTCCCTCGCGCAGCCCGCCTCCTCCTTCGCTAGCATTACTGCTTCGCAGAAGAAGGTTACCGCTTCCCAAGCCTCCCCGCTCCGGACCATGGATTCAACCCGGGGCTGGACGCGAGATGTCGCCGCCGCCGATCGCCTCGATGAGGATACGGCGGTGCTCAGCTCAAGCAGAGCAGACATCCTCCGTGTCCTCCCGCTTAATCCGAAACTGGTACCTTCCGAAACAGCCGTGTCCGGTAAGTACCTGCGTCAGGCGGAAGAAGGCGGGAAGTTGCGATGAGGACGCCGTGGCGCCATACCGCCGCAATTGTGGCGTGCCCAATCTTGATTACCATTGCAACTAAAATATTTACATTAGCAATAGCATAAACGCATCGATGTGCCCCCGACGCCAAACCACAAATTAGCTGTTTTTTTGTCGGCTCAAGCCGACGGTGGAGTGTTGGGCACTTTTTTATTTCACGGCTATAGCCGACCGTGGCGGTCAAAAGGTCATTATTTACAAGCGCTGTTAGTTAACTATTTTATATTTCCATAGGAGACTTCCATGTCTGATTTGTCTATCAGAATTTCTTTGAATCTCCATGGGTAAGGGTAAAAGGTCTCACCTCCCTTTGTACAATATCTCCTTTTGATATTGAACAAAGACAATTGATTATCTACTGCCATTGTGATAAAGTAGATAATCAATTGTACTAATGATGCTTCTGTACTGGATTGTGGCCAACGAGATCAAAAAGCTTTGGTGCTGGTTCATGTACCAAAACTGTTACCTTAATTCACTGGGTTCACTGGGTCGCAAACTCGTCGAGTTTCGTGTAATGGCTGCCGCTCTACTTAATAATTATTTTTGTCTTCTGTTCGATTGCATCCGAAATTCAATGAAAAGCTGAGGCACTAACGTTTTACTACAATTACAGTCATAATATTTTATTGTTGCTACGCTTTATTTCAGTACTGAATGCTTTAGTATTAATGAAGTACGGAAAATACATGTCTGAACGACTATCGTGACTAGGAAAGATCAAAGGAATGACGCCACCCGGCTCCATTAGATGAAAAAATTGGCAACCCTGGAAGGACGCCGCGTCCATCCAGGGTTGCCAATTTTCGTAACACAAGACTAGGAAAGATCAAGGGAATGAAGACGCACGACACACCGGACGCCCGGATCCATTTTGGGTTGCCAATTTTTAACGCAGGTATAATTGGTAATTTATAGGCCAAAAATAGAGGTACTGGCACAGACTAAGGACAAGTTGTTATATTACTAAGTTTGAAAAACAATTTGACGTCGGCACCTCGTTGACTTTAACTCATAATTTTCGTTACTTACAAACAATTAGGGAAAATGTTCCAGTTTGATGGGAAACCAGAGTTGAAATGTTCCAGTTGAAACAACCTTTGTATTCGTTATGTCAGATTGACATTTGATTGACGTTTATCGTAAACGCTGACATTAAGCAAGTGTTACCAGCCCTGTGATATTTTTTTTGTATTGCAAGTTTGTCGTTGAATACCTATTCCTCGATTATCATTCTTCACTAGAGTATAAAATATAAAATGAAGGCAGCAATTTTTTTTAAATATGCTTTATGTAAGCATACAGTCCTATNAAAACAATGTATATTTTATTCACAATGAGAAATACTAACATACCGCTTACTAACCTAAACATTTACGCACATCGTTGTAGCACGCCCGCTGACACTGCATGCTCTTGCCCCGCTTTAGTTAAAGCTGATTATTTGAAATATCTGGGTGTCACTATTGACTCGAATCTAAACTTCCGTAAACATATCGAGTTGCTATGTACTAGAGTGCGCAAATTAATATATGTTTTTAAAAACTTACGGAATATAGCCGACTATAAATTAATCAAACAGGTTTATTTAGCTTTGTGTCAATCCATTCTTACCTATTGCATAACTTCTTGGGGTGGTGCTGCAAAAACAGTTTTACTCCCTCTAGAGCGCGCTCAAAGATCAATTCTAAAGGTTGCTACTTTTCGCCCTTTTAGATTTCCTACGCACCAGCTTTACGCAGCATGTAATGTACTAACAGTACGCCAACTTTTTATTCTAAGTATAGTTTTACAACAGCACACTGAACTTCCATTTGAATTAGTTTCTTCCCACAAGAGAAGAAAGGACCTGGTCTGCGCAAATCCACAAACTAAACATGCGTTTGCTAACCGATTTTATGTATTTTTAGGACCGTTTCTGTATAACAGAATAAACAAGGTACTAAACGTACATAGTATAAGTTTCAGACAATGTAGTATAGTGTTATCAGAATATTTATCTTTGCTCAATTACACAGACACAGAACAACTTCTAGAAGTTTTGTCATGATAATTTGTTTATTTCCTTCGTAAGTTACTTATTTTTGTATATTTATATAATTTAGTTTTAAGTATTAATGTTCCTATAGGTTTTTTCTCGTAGTTGTCTATTAGTTTCATCAGTTTTACTTATATTAAATTTAATCCCAATGTACTTTACTGAAATGTAAAGTGATGGCCTGGAACACAGGTTTGAATAAACCTAGCTCAGGCGGGTCGCTAATTACCGTATAACCTGATCCCTTTATTTCCAGTTGTAGTAAAAGTATTTTAGCTTTAGTTTATAATTAGAGACTAAGTATAAATTGTATAGGATAAATTATATACTATTGTTTGGCTAAATGTACACTTTTTGTAAACAATTATCTTCTTGAATAAATTATTATTATTATTATTATTATTATTATTATATACATTTGTTTCATATTAGCACATTCTTAGCGTTGATTTATTTTAATTTATGTAACTTGCAGATAGGCAAGGCTGGAATAATTTGGTGGGATGGGCAGATCAATTGAATAGAACTTGCTTACCCTCAGTGCATTCGAGCGCGGTGTCAGTGCGGGGCCGCGCTAGCAACAGCGAGAGCAGGGCGAGTATACGCCAGGGTGATACTCCATCCACGTTAGCGTGCACCACCAGGGATGCCCACTGGACGGAGCGGGACTGCCTGGTAATTACGAGAAAAGATGAACGACAATAAAAAAAATGGTGTCGTCCGGGCGTTTTGTGGGACTGTCTTTATGTAAAAGTTTGACGTACAAGAAGAGCTGGCTCTCAACCTTGTTTGAATAAATTACTTTTGTTTCTTTGAACCCTTACAACTTTCTGCGGGTTTTTTTGACCCCGCAGTTGCTTTAATTGAGCTCTTCGTGAAGGAGCTGTCTAGGAAATTACAATACTTATATTTGCGTTCAAGCAGCGTTAATATGTTGCAGTTTCAAGGGTATATAGGAGCTGATACCGAAGTAATTTAAAGATTATTTTGAACTTCATATCTTCGTCATGCGGCCCGCTAGTTTGTCTATAGGTATACTATATAATAAAGAAGAAGAGTTTGTTTGTTTGTTTGAACGCGCTAATCTCTTGAACTACCAGACTGATTTGGTTATTTGGAAGAGTGTATACGGGAACTGGAAAAAACGGGATATGCGCGTGCGAAGTCGCGGGCAAAAGCTCGTCAGTACATAAACTCGAGAAAATAGTTGAAGGTTACCTAAACAGATGATGCAGTAGAAACAGCAGCTGCCTCAGGTCACGGTTGTCTATGAGTGCGGCCGAAAGGGCTGCGGCCCAGCGCTGCAGCGCGCCGGCGAGCGCGTCTGGCGCATTGTCACTTAGTCGCAGCGCTTGTAGTATTAGCGATAGAGCTTCGCGTATCACGTTTTTATCGCTTTTGGTTGTTTCTGATATTAGTTCTTCTATCTGGAAAAAGCCATTAATTCTATTTAAAAAGTTATTTCCTTTTGGCTCTAGACATGAAATCCAGAATCAATACATAATTATGTCACCGTAAAATTGCAGACTCCGTAAGATTGAAATAAATCTTTATTACACTATAATTTCTCGATATATTATGAAAAAAACGTTTTGTATACAATCATTTCCATCCAAATGCAATAGTTTCAAATATATCCGTGTCTTAGAAGATATAGTTTACAATTTCAAGAGATCTTTTACAATCTTACGGCGTTTGCAATTTTCCGGTGACATATATAGCCCGGTCAAATTAGCTCAAAAAAATAGGGGTAAATTTTCAGCTTGTTGTGAATTAATGCAAGGGGCATTAATTCACAACAAGCTGAAAATTTACAGGTACGTAAGGGATATACCACTCTAATGAAATCCTGAATAGTCCCCATTGATTGTGTGTGCAAAAAATTTTATTCAAGGTCAAAGGTCGCAAAAATGGGTTTTATGGATTTTTTGGCCAAACGGTTAGTTTAATGATAAAAATAGCTCAGACTAAAATTGTAGACCTGTCATTCCATATAATCAAGATGGAACGACAGCTCACTTTGTGATCACGCAACATCTTGATTATATGGATTGACAGCTCACCTCGTGATCACTTCACCCAAGCCTTCACTTTGACATGTTTACAGAATCAATCGGCTGTTATGCTGAATATCATAGCAATAGACATTAAAAACGAAATTTAACAAGAAAAATTGGTATACCTGACAATGCGCCAATAGAGCCGCATGCTGATGATGGCAATAAGAATCCTGTACATCTCTCAGTAAACTCTCCAGCCTCAATTTAGCTACAGGCAACCTCTCCTTAACCAACTCTGCATGCTCGTAACTTGCTCTCAAGTGTACATCAAGCCCACAGGGGCACTTCTCTGATAAGTTCACATGACGTTTCTCTATTTTCCATAGACTAGACCTTCTTTTTTCTTCATCTGCAAAGCCGCATGCCAGTTGTATTCGTTCCCGTTCTACTGCTATTAATGATGATCTGGAAAAGAAAAGTTTTGAATTTATTTGCTGTTCTTGCACCTAAATTATTTTTGCGTGGTAATACCATTTATGTGGTAGATTGTTTGGAACTAGGATAATAATATGGGCTAGAACATTATGAGTTAATACATATACTGAGCTCATCTTGCCAAGAGAAATTGGAAAACCTCCATATCCTGAACTTTTGTCAAGACTGAAACTGGACTTTAATATTTATTTTTGTCATTTGACCCTGCAGCAGTTAACATACACACAATACAAAAATAGTAGTATGTAAGGATCACAGCAGGTGGCATTCTGTAGTTTTTGGCCTATCCCTATTGGTTGAAAGTATGACTGTATGTATGTTTGTAATTGCGATGAAAAATATTTTATAATACAAACCTTAATGTAGACAACAAATCAACAAGTGGGTGTTCTGGTCCACTCATAGGTCCGGCTTCCACCATCTCCTCCTCTCTTTCACTCATAGCCCTGACTTCTTCCATCTCTTTCCCCCCACACAGTTTTATTGCATCTTCTAGTGCCATACATTTTACTTTAGGCTTATGTTCTAAAACTACTTCTTCATATTGTATAATTTCTGGTACTTCTTCAAAGCATGGGGCTGAAGGCATTATGTCATCTCCTACATGTTCAAAAGGAGTTTCTTGTGTTTCTTTTTCAGTATTTAAATATGCATTAGGATGTATGAGTTCATATTGTCTGTCTTCTGCTATTTGTGTGACTTCATGTGGTATTGCCATCCTTTCTAATTGCTTGCTCAACTCTTTGTAACTGCCCTTGAAACTTGATGATGTTACCTCTTTGGTAGCAAGATTTGATGTGTCATCTCTTTCTACTATCTGTGGTGTTACATTGATATGTTCAGTATGTTCTACCTTAGAACTAGACTCTGCTATATGTTCTTGACTAATTATATTACTTTCTATAATTTGTTCTCTATAAGTCTCTTCAGTATTTTCTATTATTTCTATACTTATATTACTGGTTTCAGCTTCTTCAGTCACTTGAGTATCTGATTCTGTTACATCAGTCTTTGAGGCTTCAGTACCCGTGGAGCTTTCAGTGACGTGAACTAATTCCTCGAGAATTGGAGGCTCTATGGCAACTGGTGATAGGTCTCTGGTAGCACTGCTTCTTTCTTTCGATTTTTTTTTCTGAAAAACACATGAAATATTTCTGGTTATTTTATTATTTCTATCAAAATGTGTGAAAAAGCTAGTCTGGCCCCTGACAGTATGACAATATAGGCTAATTTAACTTATATTAGAATCAATTTATCTGTTTAATTGGTACCTGGGCACCCCAAATGTGAGGAAAGCCAACCTAGTGAACAGTTCACAGAGATTCACAGGTTTAACAAACCCCCCTTTAGAGATTAATAAATTACACTGTTATGAGAAAATGCATACCTTTGGTAACTAAAGCCTAGTTAGTTTTGGATCTGATAATCAATAGTCTAATCTGATGTTGTGACTGGTAAAAGCGAATACCAACAAATCATAAAGTATTAGTCATCTGATGACACACAGCAGATTTTACAGATTGGCTAGTACAACCAGCAACTGGTGTTTTAATCATTTGTTTTATCCTAGCAGGGTATTAACATGTAGAAAAATCTAGGGAGTTCTGATTAGACTAGACATTAGACCTCCAACATGCAGTCAAAGTTCGAAGGAAAACAACAGAAAACTTCCTGAGTTTTTGTATATCTACTGTTAACTGTGGTTCCTAGAATATTAATTTATGAAAATTATCTGTATATTATGATATCGAAATAGGTACGGCCACGCAGATGGAAAGTAACAAGTATTAAATTTCTAGCAATCACAATGTTTTGCTGCGCAAATGAAAAGACAAAGGATTTTGTTTTGAGAGTAAATCTAACTTACTTCTCTACGTTTCTCCTTTACCATAGTAGCCATGGTAGCTGGAATTGGATGTCTATTCTAATGGGTCTCTAAAGGATCAAATACCAATATTCACACTTCACTGAGTGTTTCATTTACGATCATGTTTTTTCCCCAAAAACCAAAACAAAGTGATGTGCAATCAAACATCAACATTTTCAACTGACAGGCGACAGCAGGATGACAATGACACATTGAATCGTGAAAGTGAGAAACAGAGATGGCAGTATCTTAATGCCCAAAAGTGCTTGATTTCATTTATATGAAACGCAACCATCAGCTGTGAGCTAGTGTTGCCACTTTAAAAATATAGTTTTAGTCGATTTTTCAAGGGAATCACTAGTAAGAACTACGGATTTTTTTCGAAATAGCTTAATTAACAGCAAAGGCTTTTACTACTATGCCTTTGTGAATTTTTCATAAAGATTACCGCGATGTGCGAATGAGTTTTATTTTGTAGAAAACTGATTGATAACAGAAAACTGGTAAATCGATTATCCTCGATTTCAAAGATATACTTTAAACAGCAAATAAGTTTCTTGGATAAGAGAGGAAACCGAACCCACTATCATCATCATCATATCAGCCCAAAGACGTCCACGGCGGGACAGCGCCTTTCCTAAGTGACGACACAACAACGGATTCTGTGCGTCTCGCATCCATCGGCTACCCGCGCGCGACTCTCACAAGGAGTGTAGGTAGAGCCTCCGATTTTGATAGGAGTGGCTGCTAGATGGGTTTTTACCATGACCTTGGTTTTGTCCGTGTTCATTTTAAGACCCGCTGTTTCGGAAGCTCTACTGAAGTCTAGTTAAACCTGCGTGTGAGACGGTTCGTGATGAACTGTTTCTGAAGGGCCCTTATAAGACTGACTGGTTTTCCACCCGCCTTCAGGAGTTCGGCCATAACTCCGTCCTCACCCGACGCCTTGTTGTTTTTATGCTTCCTAATCTCATATAGGCTGACGTCCGGAATGTCTTCCTTCGGTTTAGTGCCGAGTCAATCTAGCTCTTTGGTCATTATCTAGATTCGCAGCGGGTTTACTCATTGACGTGTATGTCCATAGAATGTCTCGATTTCGCTCAGAAGCTCTGATTTGGTGGATATGGTTTTACCATCGTCGGTCTTCAGTTTCGTGAGCTGGCTCTGCCCAATAGACAGATCTCTTGCAAAGGCCTTGGAGCCTTTATTCCGCTCTTATCGCGTCTTAATCCTTTCGGTATTCGAGCGGAGGAGGTCCCTTTCAAGAACTTGGAGATCCGTCTATTGAGCTGCCGGTATTTGTACGCATCGTCTGAAGACTGCAGAATCATCTCCCACCTCTCCGTTATGAGTTTGAGAGTAGGATCAGAGAGCCTCTAGTTCTTTTCTGTACGGCGAGTCTCGATGAACTTAGACCCGACGGTATGGACAGTTTCTACGAACCCATCGTTGTATTCTTCCACGGAGCTCCCTAGGCACTCGAAACGATTTTGAAGTGCGAGCTGAAAGCTGTCGGGGTTTTGGATCTGGATCTGTGCTGAACGAAGCGTAGCGCCCACCATCAGTTAGCTGTAAACTTTTTAGACTCATTGAATTCAGGTAGGTACTGACTAGGTATAGATGTAAGGCCGGTTTAAAACCAATTAAACCAATCCGTTATAAAACCGAAATAAACCATTTTATCCGATTTTTAAAACGGTTGGCGTTGATGACCATGGTTTTCTTAATTATAACTATATTTTCTTGATTTTACCGAGGTAGGTATATAACGGAGTAGGTACCTACTATAAACTGTGTAAAGATTTTTTTAATGTGTGATATACTGATACTTATTAAATCTATTGATAAGTTAAAAACTCTCGTGTTGGTAAATATTTTTTTTCATTGTTTTCAACGATATAAATAATCAATTTGATTCGATCGAGAGTGCGAGAATGTGTTGAAACTCACACTCTCGCACTCTCGTTGATGTCGACAGTTCGACACTCGTGACTCGACGCAACGTTGCCAGCTCGCCTACCCTACACACACATGCACTTACACAGTTTTTTTTTATTTTTGTAGGCGGGTTTTCTACCGTTTAAAACGATTTATTTGGGGTTTAAAACACCAACATTTTATTTCAAACGTTATAAATCGGTTGTTTCACATCTATAGTACTGACTACTGCATTAATGCAATCGCCTACAAAAATAAAAAAAAAACTGTGTAAGTGCATGTGTGTGTAGGGTAGGCGAGCTGGCAACGTTGCGTCGAGTCACGAGTGTCGATATCAACGAGAGTGCGAGAGTGTGAGTTTCAACACACTCTCGCACTCTCGACCGAATCAAATTGATTACCTATTTATATCGTTGAAAACAATGAAAAAAAATATTTACCAACACAGAGTTTTTAACTTATCAAAAGATTTAAACTTAGTGGGATAATGAGTAGTAAAGAGTAAGATCTTTGGTGGAATCAAAAGGAATTCATCGGGCACTAATCTGACAAATTCTATAACCATCGGGTGTTCTTTGTCACAGATAAAATCTTTCCGACGGCACTTCGGCAGTCATTCCCAAGTTCCCAACCCCAGCTTTATTATCCTTATTTAGGTCACTAAATGCCCATTGGTGACGCTACGATGATTGTCGCATGATGGAATTTTCTAACTTTTGTGATATCGATAAATATTATTAGTATTGACTTGACGCTCTCGCTTAAGACCTTTGACCCAAACACGCTACTAACGCATATCGCCATGCTTTGAGTCATGCCGATGCGCTCCAAGGGAGCATCGTTTAAAGTTTGTAGTTTACACTTCGCAAAGTACTTATACAGAACCTATCTTTGTGGCCCGTCATCTCATAAGTATCAGGTTCTTACCTATATTCATTTGATACGTACACATACAACCTAATTATTTCGACCTACGTAGCAAGTGAATTCTAATTACATCGCACAACAATGAATGGTTAAAAAGAATAGTTCGTCATTGGCTTACACAATATTTATTTATTTTTCTGTTAAAGCCACGTCAGTTCTAAGACTTGAACATATTTTTATAGGTATGTTGATTGTAACAGAATACAATGTCCACGTCCTCTTGAGTTCAAAGTAAATAGGTACCTTCGGTAAATGGGGTATCGCTACTATGAGCCAAGGATGTGGACTATGACCTTACAAACGTAACGTTATGTACATACTAGTGACATCATTTTATATTAGCAGCGATCATTCATAACTTCTACATTTAGAATGAGAAGAAAAAAAATCAATCAATCTTTACTTTCCTTACTTTAAATATTAATATTATATCTGACAGTGTCTGTCTGTCGCGCTTTCACGCCAAAACTACTGAACCGATTTAAATGAAATTTTGTACACAGATAGTCTAGAGCCTGAGAAAATACATAGGCTACTTTTTATTGCGAAAAAGGGGTTGTAAAGGGTTGAAAGGGGGATGAAAATTTGTATGGAAGCATCGTCATTTTTAGAGCCAGAAGCTTGAAACTTATTTTTTTTTATTATTATTTGATATAAATAAATATGACATTCAAAGTTTGTAAAAGTTTTACCCTCAAAGGTGTAAAATAACAATAGGGAATAGGGGATGAAAGTTTGCATGAAATGAAATAGTGAATATTTAATAAGTTTGTGACAAGAGACAAAATATTAGAGTTATTCTGATGTAACATTTACGGAGTCATTACAAAATGTGAAACTGAAGTTAACGCGAGTAGGAAACTTGCTTGATACGTAAAAAATAATTCCAATGTTCAGTTGACAATTTATCGATAGTTTACAATCTCTCAAGATATTTTATAATCTTATGGAGTTTGCAATTATCTGGTAGGTACTTAACATTATATACAACGTGTTATAGAATAAACGCAATACCCGAAAAGGGGTCATTGTACTCTAATGAGTAGGTACCTACCTACAATGACTCCTTTTCAGGTATTGTTATCGATTCAGCTCACATAAATGTAACAGAAAAAAAAACGTAATACCTGAAAAGGGGTCATTATGAACAACCTTTAACCACGAAATCATATATTTTCTCGAGTTATGCTCACATAAATGTATGGGGCAGTTGTGTTCGTCCAAGTAAAAGTTATGCATAATGATGGGTACGATGACCTTGTCCCTTTTCAGGTATTAAGTTTATTCTGTTGCATGTTGTTTGAAACTCTTCCGTTACTGATGAGTGAGAGTGACTGACAGACAACACACAGCCGATCTGGTCGTCATCATCATCATCATATCAGCTGAAAGACGGCCACGTTTGGATACGGCCTCCCCCAACTGACGCCACAACAACAATTCTTTGCGTCTCGCATCCATCGGCTACCCACGCGCGACCCTCACCAGGGTCATCGATCAACCTTGTTGGAGGCCTTCCAACGCTGCGTCTTCCGGTATGCGGTCACCACTCCAGAACTTTTCAGCTCCATCGACAATCTGTTCTCCGAGCAATGTGCCCTTTCCATTGCCACTTCAGTTTGGCGATCCTTCGGGCTATATCGGTACCTGGGTACTTGGTTGCTGATTCGATCACGCGAGGAATCTCCGAGCATTGGCAATGGAGAGGTCCATTGCCCTTTGGGTGACTTAAAGCCTTCTGACCTTCTGTCCCAGTCTTCTCTTGACCGTTTGTCCCAGATAGACGTATTCGTCTACAACTTCGAGTGTAGTCTTCGATCTTGATAGGAGTAGGTGCTAAATGGGTATTTACCATGACCTTGGTTTTGTCCATGTTCATTTTAAGACCCACTCTTTCGGAAGCTATACTGAGGTCATCGAACATTGTACTGAGGTTCTCTATAGTCTCAGCCATGACGACTATATCGTCGGCAAATCGGAGGTGAGTGACGTAGATACTCAACATTGACATTAATGCTTAGCCTTCTCCAGTCCAAAACCTTGAAGATAGGTTTGAGGGCTTTCTACTGGTGGTAAAAAGCTGAAATTTGGTTTAGGGGAGTACTAAGAGAGGAATCCCGAATTTATTATGAGAACAGGAAAAAACGGGACATGCGCGTACGAAGTCGCGGGCAAAAGCTAGTAGTTTTATAAACCGGTGCGTGATGTCAAAGTGTATACCTAATATGGATAATTTGATTCCCCTTTAGGTCTCGATGAACTCTAATGAAAATGTTGCATGTAAACCTAACCTAACCTGAGCCATGATTAATCGGCGGAAGATCGGGGTAGAGCCGGGCAATTGATGAATTTGGAACCTCAACTAAATATTCGTATGTCTAAATATTCGTATTTGTCCTAGCAGCGGTGGCCGACCATTTTTGCTCGAGGTGGCCAGCCACCATTCCTAGCTTAAAGTTCTCCATAGCATGTGTGAAAAGTAAAGTATTCTTCTCAGTATGACTTCGCTCGTGAGTTAAACTCTAAACTCCCTCACTTTGTTTGAGATTTAACTCTGGGATCCTACACTCGAGATTCAATATGACGCCTGCGACATAACACACTGCTTTATCCCTTAAGTTCATAATCTACTATTAGAGCAGTGACGATGCCTGATAAGATCTTCAGTTTACTAGTCCTGTAGCCATCAACAGCTGGCTTACCTTCAATCAATCAATCAAATCATCTTTATTGTGGATCATAGGTACATAATACAGATGGTGTTATTTAAATGTTAAGGACCAGCTATGTCCTACCCTTAGGGCGTACAATAGAATGTAGGTAAGTCTCCAATGAGTTTACTCGTGCATGCATGTCAACAATAATGTAATACATTGCAATATATTAAATTCTNTTCTTTATCTCTGTAATCTGTTGCCTATTAGATAGATATGACTTTATGAGATTGTATGCATTGCCTCTCACACCGTATGCATATAGTTTTCTTAGAAGAATATTATGATCAACACGGTCAAAAGCTTTTGACATGTCCATATATATTGCTACAGCCGGCAGTCCTTTGTCCAAATTTGTCATTACTTTTCCCAAGAAACTATATATTGCTACATTAATCGATTTATTTTTCCGAAAACCATATTGACTTGGAGAAAAGATGTTATGGCTTTCAAGGAAGGTGTAGAGACATTTATAAATAACCTTTTCTAAGATTTTGGCAAAGATAGGTAATAATGCTATGGGCCTATAATTGCTCATATTTGTTTTGTCCCCTTTTTTAAATACTGGTTTAACAATCGAGATTTTTAATTTGTCCGGAAATATGCCTTGTTCTACACACAAATTTATTACATAGCTTAGGGGTTCTGATATTATATTCCTAGAACCTTTCACAAGTTCGTGGTTCTCCTTCCCCGCATCCATTCATTCCGTCCCCATTAAGTGTTTACCTTGTTGGAAAGCTTTAGCTCGAATTCGCCTGCTCCACAGCTTTTTGGTCCACAGTCCTACGGAAAACTGACGGGTGAGAGAAACCGGAAAAGAATAATCTCAGTATGTCTATGTACACATATCTTTATGTAGGTAGGTACATTTTTTTGTTTATTAAAGATTTATCTTTAAATAAATAAACTAATAAGCTTTTTTAATTGTTAAACAAATAAAATTTGTGCGTAGGGCTAAATAAATATCACAAAATAAGTTACGATTAACGAATCCCAAGTAGGTAATCTTGCTTAAGTTTTAACTTTGTTAAACATTTAAATAGGTACCTACTTAAATGTAGCTATGCGTTACACCTTGTGTAATAATTTCAACAAAAACAGTTAACATAGAACTTTAGATAAAAATAAAATAATAATTAGGTTACTCCCATGTCTGTTATCGCTGCTTCCGCGAGACGACCTTTAATCAAATTCCGGCCGGATTTTTAAATGCCCCTAGGCAATCTATCGATCATGCTTCAGTCCAAAGTTCTCAATATTCTCCTCAAGGAGCTTCTAGGACGGGGTCTGATCCTGATACGTTATATTTTCATCTTCATATTGAATATTCGTTGGATTTTGTTGCGTAACAATAAAAATAGGAGATTTTAACTTCCGAGGAACAGGGGACGGTGAAGTAGAGTAGCTTCTCTGTTGCTGTGCCGGAGTGCTCTGCATTTTAGCGCGAAACATGACATTATCGATTTCGTGCATCGCCAAATCGCGTTGATGTTCGTCTAACTTTCTTAATTTCTTTGCCAACAACTGGCCGTACAACTCATATTCATCCATTTCGTTCTTCACTCCTCCTGCATTTTTCAGATACGTTACAGCTTCATCCATTCGTTTTTTTGCATAATTTAGGTCAGAACTGTTCTTATTTGTCGAGTTTCGTTGACACGGGGACGCTGGCTTACTTTGCCTGACCATTGTGGTATGTTTATCCGAAATGTTAACATTCCTGTTAATATTGGTAGTGTGTTCCGGAATACCTGGCTGAGTGGTGTAATTGCCTGTATTTGTGTAGTACTGAAACAATTAAATTATGTTAAATATAGGTAATGATTCTTTCGAGTCGAGTAAGTAATTGTGATGTTGAAAAACTTCGATTGATGCACGTGGGCTTTTGTCATTGTAGTCTCTTGGCTCATTAACAATGACGAACTTTTCCCACTTGCAAATGTACCTACTATTGAATACACCTATGTAACCTTTTCGGAGCTCGGGTCAACTCGCACTTGGATAGTCCTAAGGTAGAGTAGGTAACTAGTTTTTTGGATTGACAGCTCACCTCGTGATCACTTCACCTAAGCCTTCACTTCGACATGTTAACAGAATCGACCGGCCTACACTTCCAATAGGTAATATGTATGTAATAATATGTCATACGCTATACATATCTACGCTCGACAGTTAAGTATTTTATTTTGACTACAGTGTACCTACCTATCAAACAAAGCCAATATATGCCTTCCCCAACAGCCAAACCAATTTTGGTTGCCAAACTCACAAACAAAAATGGTTATGGCATTACGCAATTGGGTCCAATTTGGTCCAATGTTATACCAAAGTTCGGGAGTTTTTGAAAATACAAACTTGAAAACACTGTCTCTCTCTAATTTATATAACTTGAGTACTTGTAAAGTATGTGTAATATGATTATTTACCTCATTTTCCAATTGGTTTGTGCTATCACATTCGTATTTGCCGCCAAGAAAGCTCTCCATAAGTGAATAGGCGAACCAAGTTGTTCGATATCCTGATTGAACTTTCTTCTTACCGAGGTGCATCCTGAAAGACGTCATTAAGGATTCCTTTTTCTTCTTTAGATCAGTGATTGAACAATGTATACTTAAAGATGCCTGTATTCTTAGCCAGGATTCGGAAACTTCACTTCTATTTCTGTGCAGCGGATGTTTTGGATCCCATAGATGTTGCTCTCTTCTGTAGAGTTCTAAGAATTCCAGCACTGTATCAGTATTCCACGACATAACGAATTTATTTTCTTAAAAAAATCTCATAATCAGTCTCCAACCAAAACAAGAACCACAGAGATCTCATGACAGCCAATCAGAACACGTCTCACGTCCAATGTTTGTGAGTGACAACACGTGTGCTGGCCTCGTTCCACAAATTTTGCGATCAATGTTCGTCATTGGCATTTGGCGACCAACCAACCAGTATTTTGATGAAGTTGTGATGTAATTTTTATGAAGAAATTAGCCTGTGTGACAATTAATGAGATTCGAAACAACATTAAGATTGTCTGAAACAGAAAATAAGGTGTAAACTAGGTCTGAAAGTAAAAAAATATATGTTGCTGAATTAATGGTTTCCATCTCTTTCTGCCTAGTGTTGCTAGGCGACTCTAGAATGGTATACTATCTCTTTCATTCGAAAACTACATTTTTTGTAGTGTTGTGTGTTTTCTAATGTAATTGAAACGATTATACTCTAACAAAAATGCAGCATTGATTTTTCAGTAACTTAGTCCCAAATAAAGTACCTTTGTGGATGCTATTTTTCAAAATATTCTCCTTCTGTTTTTCTTATATATTTTCACTAGTGTCTTAAGTTTTAGATGCGGATGAAATCGACTAATTTACTAAAAGTTCAAATTCTTTTTAGTGAGTTTGAAAGTGCCATCCCTAACTTTAGCCGATCAAAGTCCAAACAAAGCGTTGAATCATAAAAATAATAAATAAAATAATATTATTCATCGCCACTCGAACGTACAAGAAGCATAATATCACGTATATATTTTCATTTTATGATCAGTTCACTTCAGTCAGTCGCTTGAAGCACATTGAACAAGAGTTAATTAGTTGAGATTTTAGTACATATTGTTCGGATTTTAGAAAGTATTTTTCAACTTATCAAGTTTCGTGAATTTATACGGTAGGTATATCTTTATTTGATGATGATTGTGGATGATGAAATTCGTTACTGTTCCATTTTAAAATATATTTTTTTTACCCTGCGTTGCAATTTTCTAAACGCGATTGCTAGTAATATTGCTAGTGTCGGCATCTAATTTGGTTTGCTAACTTCGCGTTATAGTAAATTTAGTGAAAATATCTGTTTCCCAAACTCCTCTATAAATTTACTTGAAGACAGAGTTTTCTATAATGTGCCAGAAAATTCCTTGAAGAATTTCATGTCTACATTCCACTCTAAAAAAATTATCATTTTATTCTTCTGTGATATAGATGGCTACAGAAGTGAGTGCCCCATCGATGCCGCAGCTGCAGTCCGTGCAGAAGGCCATGGCCCTGCCCACAGTTGGCGCAGCGGTTGGTCAAGTTGGAGCCTTCTACTCAAAAGTTAAAGGTAGGTGTGCCCTAAACTTTCTTTGTAACCTATATTTGTGTAAGTTCCCAAAGATTACTCCCTGTTTTAAATGAGTGTTTGGCATGCAGTATATAACTGTCTGAAGTCAGTATGAATTTGATTTTTTAATGTGGGTAGGTGAATATCATCTAAAAGTGGAATAAGTATATGCAAACTGGAATTGTTGTACTAGTTGATGAAGATTTAGGTTTTTTTTTTCTTTTTGGTTGCATTCCATTGTTGCACGACAGACCCACATGTGCGTGCTTAAACCTTTCTTTCCTTTTTCTTCTATAATTGGATCTGTGTTTCCAACACACTGGTTACTAATAACATGTGTTATTGCTCTAAGATTTATGAGACTGATAACTTTTTTTTTAATTCTCAATCTATCCTCATCTGATTGATTCAATTAAAGACGTTATTATTCCTTTTTATGTAAGCACACACATGCAAATATTTGAAGTGACACTCAGATTAATTGCTTGTTTTGGCATATGAGTAAATGCCAAAGCAAGCAACTCATCCGAGTTTCATTCCCAAAATAACTTGAAATAGTCAAAAACTCACATGGTTGACATGATTTTTAGCTTTCTTAGCCTTTTGCTACAGACTACCTGGACCAATCATATTGTCTGCTGTTACCACATGAAATATTGTCAGGTACAACACACACAGAAGATTAACTCAAAACTATTGCTACAGGAGCCCACTCCTTGCTAGAATGGGCATTATCAACAGCCGAGGCGGGTGTGTACCGCGCGGCGAACACAGCAGCGCCCTACGTGGCTGCGCCCCTAGCGGCTGGCGACGCCAGGGTGGCCGCAGCCCTGGATGAACTGGAGCGCCGAGTGCCCCTAGTCACAGAACCCCCCAAGGTCATTGTAGAGACCACCAAACATGCAGTCATGTCCAGAATCTCACCACATGTTAATAAGGTAAGAATTTGTTTTTTCAAGGTTTACTATTATATTTTAATTCAAGTTTTTTACTGTTTTTAACCATCCTTTAGGGCAGAGATATAAAACCTGAAAGATAGTGGCCATACTTCATTAAGAACCAAATCTATGTTCAATTCAAATACCCTCATTTAGGATTATTTTCTTAGTTTCAGTCGTTTTAAAATATGAAGTCACCGGAAAATTGCAGACCCCATAAGATTGTAATAAATCTAATAATATTATAAATAATTATAATTTCTGTATAAATTATGAAAAAAAAAAAACGTTTTGTATATGTCACTGGGAAATAGCAAACACCGTAAAATTATAAAATACCTTAACGAGATTGTAAACTCTCGATAAATTGTGAACATTTGGAATACTTTTGTTACGCATCAAAAGTTGATATTCTATAATCTCTCGAAGTTATTCCGAGAAATTGTGGACTGATATAAACTGGCGACCAACCAGAGCACAAGTCTACAATTTCACGCGTTATTTTACAATCTTACGGCGTTTGCAATTTTTCAGTGACATAGACACAATATTACGTGTGTCTTTTGCAATAAATTCAAAAAGGATTATATGCATTAATTTCAGAACTGACTTAAAAGCTTTGTTTCATCATCAAAACATTGTTGGTAGGTAATGATTAAAAATTATCTTGTAGTTACTATATATATACCTATAGATAGAACGCGAACGCTTTCATCATAATCAGTGTTCAAAGTCGAAGTTATATCAAGACCATGCCGGACGCGGATATTCTAGTTATCTCTGACTTCAGGAAGTGGTCCAACAAAAGTAGCAAGCAATGTTCAGGTTCAAAGTGCAGCCTGTTACCGGCAGGATGTCGCACTATCACTGTCTGCGGGCCATTATATCGCGGACAATGCTTTGTTATTACATTTTATAACGGTGCAATGTTTGTGTTTATAAAACACGGTGCACTAAAGTATGCAGTGCCATTTCCGTTGATCGGAAGCGCTCGGACCGGTTTTGGAGTTGACTATTTAGCTTCGCCGTATGTGGTCATGTAGGTAGGTACTTTTTCATGTAACCGGTAGTTTTTGTATCGATTGATTGGCTCGATTGCGGTTATTTGATATTATGTTAATATGAGCCTGAGAGCTACGAATTGTTTGACGTATAATAACGTAACAGTATCGTTAACTTCAGTGAATTTTGATTGAACTTATAAACTGTAGCCCCATAGTATTTTGGTTTAATTTTATGCTACATATTAAATTAGTATCATACTTTACTGGGATATATGAATACAGTATCCAATTCAAATGAATATTATGTGCGAAATGGTGCGAAACAAGTATTATTATTTATAGTAAAATTTTACGTTACGTTACTATACGTCAAAAACATTCGTGCTAGGCCGTCTGAAGATTAATCACGTCTTTTCCACGAGTGAACAAAATTTAAACGTATGAATATACACCATGTGTGTATCTCGGCTAGAAGACGACCAAGGTACTGGTCAGTGGTCATCTCGTCCCCAAGCGCCGGTTCTGCGGAATAACAACCTTGCGCAAATCCCTGCTCCCAGTCCTGGGCCTGGCCCAGGATCCCTTAAAGATATTTAAACAAAAACAAATTTGAAGCGGGGAAGCAGATCAACTCCAAGACGATACTCTCCACCTTTCCTCTACATAAAATGCAAGTTTTCTGTAAACACCACAGGTGCGCCGTTAGTCATGTAACCGTTAGTATGTACTAGATATACCTATGTACCGCAGTGATGTAACCCCAGCACATTCCTGTGCAACGCAGTGGCGCTATCTACTCTAAACCCGTCACGTTGTTGTGGCTGCAGCGCCGTGTGAACAGAGATAACGTAATAGATTCTATGATTGAAAGTCTGATGACTACTGATGAGTCTTGGAAGTTGCTGATCGAAAAATTAGGGACCCTTTCGCTTCTGATATTCTCCTTGAGCATAAAATATTATCTAGACAGAGAGCTCTGGATAATCCTTAGAACAAACGCTAAAATCATAAATTAAAAATTCTAGGGTAGGGAGGTTTCTTTAGAATAAGAATTTGCCATCATCTACGAAGAGGAAGATAGAACTGAACTGTTAGGTATTAACTCTATGATTGTAGTAGATGAGTATAGAGGCCAGGAGAGTTGGTACAAGATAAGATACATAGGTACCGGACGAATAGGACAAACGCGATATATCTAAAGGCTAACTCAAAATAAGATACCTACTCGTAGCTATGACGATCCCACGCTCGACTCAGTATAGCTAAAAAAAGGCAATTAAATGTACACAACAACACGACATACAAGTCGAAGCAGCTGTCGAGTTTACCTTTATAAATAAAATAAAAACTCGTTTACATACAATTGGAAGCTACTGGCTAGTCGGACTGGTATTATTTTTATGGCGGCCGCGATACGTCCCGGTGCAGCGATAAGATATGCTGCTGTGACGAGACGATATCACGCGGTTGGACAATGAACCGGAATGGAAGGACCTTGCTACTGGTTCTAACTGTAGGTGGCTTGTTTACCAAAAATACGAGGCTTGGCAGGTTTGTGCTGTTTCTGCACTTTAGGTTCGGGAGGGCAAAATAGTTCTTGAAAAGAATATTTCAAGAACTATTTTGCCCTCCCGAACAACCTAAAGTGCAGAAACAGCAAAAACACCTGCCAAGCCTTTTATTTTTGGTAGCCAGTTCTATTTTAAAGTTGGTCGACTATTACTCATTAACTCGTTAAGCCTAGGTATCGGTGATAGTTTTCCTTTTAAATTCGTTATTTATATGTCACCGGAAAATTGCAAACGCCGTTAGATTGTAAAATATCGCGTGAAATTGTAAGCTATTTTTTCTCAATAAGACACGGATATATTGGAAACTTGGACACGGATAATTTGGATGGGGGGATTGAATGTTTCATAAAATATGTCACTTTTCAAAAACGTGGTTGCATTATTAACCTTTGTACAACCATTATTTGTAACACCAATTGTAATTTAATATTGTACTTTGTGGGAGGAAATAAATCTTATTATTATTTAACGAGGAGAAATGCGCTGTAATTTTCACAAGCGTCATAATAATAATATTTACGTGAAGAGAGAAGAGCTCTCTACGTGTTTACATAATATTCTATCAATTCTCATTAATCTGTAGGTAATTTACGATTTACGATCAACATGACTTCGTTTTGTAGGTCACCCTCAATGTTAATAGTTATTCAAGGTCAACCGGGTACTAAAGTCCGTATTACTAAAATAAGGATTTAGATAGTCAACTATTTATTCAATTAGAAACTATTTTCGTGATATTATAGCAATAACATCGATTCATCCAATCATTGCGTGATTGAAATAATCAATTTAAAATGTGAATGCATCAGCAGACTGCTGCAGTCATTATTATCTAAATAATTAGGTAGGTACATTGACATAATCTTAATCCAGCTTTTTAGATAATATATTCGAATTAATCTGTAGTTACTATGAACACTGAAAGGAAAAATGTAATGCGTAATATGTGCGGAATCTAAAAATAACTGCTATAAATTGCGTTCTTTTTTTACAAAAAACACGACACTTATAAAATCAACGACCTTTTTGAAACTCATACAAAGTTCCCATATATCACTGAGCGTCCAGATGAAGCACTGTTATTTTAACTTTGTTATTACTATTGATCATAGTTACCAAAAGACATTGTCCGAATAGCGAGCCACATGAGCTTATTTCACTAACAAAACAAACTGAAATTTCCGTCATCTACCGTCTTTTGACTTTTATTTTCACGAATGGAACATTGTTTAGAATGACAAGAAAATTCATAACCTCGAAAGATTTCTGGTGCCTAATCAAGAGCCTGTATAGTTAGCTAAACGCCACCAAACATCGGCAGACGTGTCTCCGGCTTCTTAGTTGAAACCTCTTCTCCAGTTTAACCATAATATGCCATGATTTTCTTAACCAGGTCTACACAGCTCGCGTAGCCGCGGAACAGCGCGTCAGCTCTCTGAAGGAGCTCTCCTGGGCCAAGGCTAACGCCCTGCTGTCGACAGCATACGGCCAGAAGGCAGTGAACAGCGTCGATGCTGGTGCCATGTACGCGATGCAGCTGTTAGATCACTACCTACCTTCTGTCGGCGTACAGGAAGAGCCTAGCAGTGAGTTTCTTGTTACAAATACCAACAAAGACCCCTATGTACGTCAACGTCTGACTAAAATTGAGTGACTACCCTACCCTCTTATTTTATTGTCATGAAGTGACAAGGGAAAGTGGTGCATCGTTTGTGTCAGGCATTTATGAATATGGGGGTTATTACCAAGTGGTATCAACTAACATTCTATAACAACACAAACTTATCTGACTAAAATTGAGATACTCTACACTACCCTCTTATTTTATTGTCATGAAATGACAAGGGAAAGTGGTGCATCGTTTGTGTCAGGCATTTATGAATATATGGGGGATTATTAACCAAGTGGTAAATTCAACTAAAATTCTATAACAACACAAACTTACATAAGAAATGTACAGTCATTACTGCATGTGTACATCTTGCATTTGAAAGAAAAACTAATGGTCATCCGCATAGGGTGTCATTTTCAAAATAGACTATCTGGTCATTTCTAATTGGACTAGCCTGTTGGTCGAGTGGTTAGTGACCCTGACTGCTAAGCCGGAGGTCGTGGGTTCGATTCCTACCCGGACAAATCTTTGTGTGATGAGCGTGATCATATTTTGTTGTGTCTGGGTGTAATTTGTCTATAATATGTATGTATTTAGAAATATATAAATATGCTTATCAGTTGTCTGGTTGCCAAAGCACAGGCTCTGCCTAGTTTGGGATCGGATGACCGTGTGTGAGTTGTCTCAAGATATATAAAAAACAAAAAAATCAAAATGGTATGATCCGCCGGTGACGAAACATGCGTAAAATATATTTCTCTGATTTCTGACTACATGGTTCATCTTGCAAATATAAACGCATGGATGAGTCATATGCAATAAAGATTGAGTGACCACGCCATTAAATTCTAGAAAAGATTGTATCAAATGTAAATTGAAGATTATTGCACAATGCTTTTTAAGAAACTCGTAATCTAATCTCGAGATAAGTATATCCTGTGATAAAGAAGTTAAGTACATATTATGGACATTGTACTTAGCATAAATAAGATTTTGAAAGTATTGCTAATAGGGTCATAACTTGGTCATTAGCAATAAATGTCAAACTTAGTCGCAGCATTGTTAGAATTGTGTGTAGATACACAAGTATCTGCACGACGACACGGTTGGCGCAGTGGTTTAGCGAATGGCTGCTGTTCTGCGTGTCGCGGGTTCGATTCCCGCACGGAACGAATATTTTTATGGCCTACAGATAGTTGTTCCGTGTCTGGCTGTTTGCGTATGTGAGTTTGTATGTTTGTAAACGCACCCACGATACAGAAGAAATACCTAGTGTGGGCCAACTTTTGAGTTTAATCCATAGTTTCCACACATTTCTCCACAAATAAAATTGCATGCCATAGATTCTCTAACTCCATTCTAAGACAGTCCGTACTAACTTAGATGTAAGTGCATGTCAACTTGTAGTTAGCTGAAAGTTGACAATGTTTACGAACGTAATGGTTTGTTAATTGTAGAGGAAATTGTAGCGGTGTCCAACGACCCGGCCATGCACACAGTGCAGACGGTGGGCCGGCTCAGCGCTGTGGCCGCGCGCCGCGTGTGGGCCAACCTCGCCTACAAAGTCAACGAGCTTAGGAACTCAGGTAATTTTAAAAGGTTTTCATAACCCTCCAACAATATGTTGTATTTTAACCTTTTGAACGCCACTGTCACGTATAGGTGACAAGCAAGCGCGTGCCCTGTACGCCAAACGTCACAAATACGTGACAAAAAGTACGGTAAATTTGTGGTTTAGCGTCGGGGGCACGCCGATGCGTTTATGCTCTGGCGTTCAAAAGGTTAACTTGCACAAAAGTATGCCAAACTAAAGTGGCAGTGGGCAGGGCACATTGCTCGCAGAACAGATGGTCGATGGGGCCGAAAAGTTCTGGAGTGGCGACTGCTTACCGGAAGACGTAGCGTGGAAAGGCCTCCCACAAGGTGGACCGATGACCTGGTGAGGGTTTGCGGGTAGCCGATGGATGCGAGACGCACAGGACCAGTTGTTGTGGCAACACTTGGGGGAGGCCTATCTCCAGCAGTGGACGTCTATCGGCTGATATGATGATGATGATGAAAATTATGCAAGTATCAAGCATGCCATTGGGCCATAACAAGTTCTGATTGGTGTATGTCACAATGGCATGCAAGTTACAGACAATGGCGCCAATGACTACCTATCCATTAAAGAAGTTCTTAGTTGCAGCCCAGAGGCTGAATATTTTGATGCACAGCTGCATAAAAGGAGGATTGGAAGTTGTGTGGTCGACCATGTTCAGCAGTGGGCTGTAGGTATGGGTTAGAACCAGTTATAAAGGGGTATTTTGGGTTTTCCTGTTTGCAAGAAATGTTAGAGCATTAATTATTTGGTAATAATTTGTCCTGTTAGGAACAAATGAGACTCTATTTTTTTTAAAATAATTAACATGCCTACTATTAATTCTTTAGTGACTAAGTCACATGCGTAGAAAGTTATCAAAAGGCACTGCATTCTATTGTTTAACAATAAATTAGATACAAGGTTCTGCTGACATTTATGTTATTCGATAGCAAGTAACCTTTAACGCCACATACGTAAATCAATATTACTTTCAAAACGTTCACCTTCCTTGCCCTTGAAGTTCGCAAATCGTATTATATTGCACCTCAATCTTATCACCTGCGTCACAGTTATCAAATACGATGATATTGCAGGTGTGGAATTGGACGTGCGTCGCTACCTGATGGCGTTGCTGGCCGCGCTTCACCTCGCCAACGTCACCAGCCAGCAGCAGCAGAGGGAGATGGAAGAGCAGGAGAAAGAGAAGCCCCAAGCGGCAGAACCGGCGCCTCCCGCCCCCGCACCCCCCAAGAACCCCCAAGACTCCTCGCCTACCACCGCCACTCAGGTCAAGGCGACACCTGAGTCCAAGTCGACAGAAACTTCTAACAATTAAATCTTCATATACCTATTTTTATAATATTATTATATTAAGTACGTGTAAGTTGCAGACAGGGTGTTATTTTTAGCGTCGGTTGCACTTTTCAGCGGCGTGCATAACGCAATGTCCTTAGCTTGCGATATGTAATGAGGTCGTGAAACAATCTCGGTGTCGCTCGGCCGCGCTAACAATAACGTCGTGTTTGTCCTAGAGTAAGCGAGCCACATGACGGTATACAGGCTGTACCCGCATTGTTATGGCGCATTTAATTATTAAGTGAAATCATTTAATGTATTTCTATTTATCAAAGACTGTCAGTTATGTCTTCAATTTTGAATTATTTATCGCTTTTATACGGCATATTGCAATGAAACTATTTTGTATCGTGTAGCGAGTTTTAAATCGTATTACCTATAATAAAAAGATTTTATACTGAAATAAAACGAAGTTTGATTCTTTAATATTACTTTAATACTCAATATATTCCAAAGAGAATGTTTTGTTTGATTCTTAGGCCTCTTGATATTTGTAGATATGGAACGTGTGATATGAGATTAGAGTCTGACGTAAGACTTCAGAATTTACACAAATATTTATCTTGTACATAGCGCAATAAATAGTGTAAAGTTTACAAATGTAGAAACGTGTACAAATGATGTGGATTCGTGCAGTCTTCTGAACCCCGCGAGTAAGTGCCGGCTGCCGGCCATACTGTCAACGCCAAGCCATTATAAAGAGGTAAAAACACTTGATACCCGATCCCATAAATCCTGCTAAGTAGGTCCAAATATAGATATTACAATACCATGTGGTTTTGTATTAGCAATCCCTAATTCAGCAGTCTATGCAATAGAATACAACAATTTTAAACTGGAGGGCTATTATTACGAAATGTTATACAGTAGTATACTGTGTAATATTGATACATAATAGAGGGTTACATATTTTGATCTACTCTATTTACGAATAACAATTATAAGCGAAAATGTATGAAAATATAAGTATGTTTGCTTCTTTTGGCACAAACTATTATTACTTTTTATCACCACAATTACATACACTCAGTGGCTAACTAGATTCATAATACTAACATTATGTACCATCACAAGTACATAATAACTAAAAGCGGTGCGAATCTCTTAATAAAATAACTAAAACTAGATTAAGTACATAGTAACTACCAAAATAGTTGCCACCGTTTTAAGTAATTATGCATAAACAACCTCCAAGTGCAGAAATGCTTTGTAATTAAATAACTACTTAATAAGAGTAAGCTCTAAAATGAATATAATAATATGCAAATTAAACCACAGAACTGTTAAAATATTGTAATGAATCTGCGCGACTCGACTGAGTACAATACATATATAACAAACAACAAGTAGGTAGGTAAAGTGTTCGTCATTTGGATAAATTTCTGTAATATATTTTACATAATTTATATTCATGTACAAAGCAACTTTAGATATCGACAATATCAAAACGAAGATTAATTAATAATATAAAGCTACATGGATTTTTTGGCGCTTAAAATTTTTGTGAAATTGTCTGTGGACATTGAAAAATGAAAAAAAAAAACAAGATGGCAGCGTAGTGCTGATTCTGGCGCGCCAAAAGATCCTTGTAGGGCTGTATGTTCTAATATCAAAATACATGACGTTACAATGTTCTACGTTGTCGCTACGTATGTGGTTGCGGTGCGGGGCGGCGCGGGCGCAGCTGGTTACCCCAGGCCGTGGTCTTCGAAGAAGCCCTGCGGCGTCTCCTCCTGCAACAAGGGGTATCACTGAGCCAGAGTCGCTCGTGGCCGCGTTAGACCGAGCAATCGCTTTTCGGTTATCTACTACACCTTTGATGTGTTTTACTATAAAGTACTTGAGTTTCGTTAAGTGGTGTTTGCAAATATTAATTGCTGTGCTGATCTTACTGACAGAACCTTTTTGTTGAAAAATAGTTAGCAATGTTATTTTTTTTTCTTTTTCCGAAGAGGTAAGTACCACATTAATAAAAGTAAAAGTTTTATAACGTGTAAAATATATTTTATTAGAAATATGTTATTTTATCACATAGACATAATATGTATGAAACGAAATAGTATCGTATAAGAGATTATTACAGTTTATTGCACAAAACTCCTTGATTGTGTTAGGTAGGTAAGCATTAAAGGTCTGCGTCACATTTTTTAAGTCCAAGATAATCCGGCTTGATAATTTCAAGAAAAATAATTTCCGAAAGGTAACATTGTACTGAATAGAAAGTAATACAAGAAATGTAGAAATAACCGCAGACGAGGAACAAATTTCGAAGCATTGGCAATAATTTTATAATTGAATATTTTGTTGTCAAAACTAGCGTCTACTTCGCTTAGATTAGGAAAACTTATAAAACTACAAGGGCCATACAATTTGTAATAGCGTTTTCAGTTTTGCCTTATAATTAATACTCAAATTCGTTAGGTCATGTCAACAGACTATAAGTTAGTAAATTCTTCTAAAATAACTTAATAAATTCAATCTAATTTAAATATTCGTTTCCAACAAATCATAAAATTATAATAGTTCAACAGTACAAACAAATAAAATAGACAAACTTCAAAATATATATGTCGCAGCCAATTAGACTAATCAGCCGTTTCATTAAAAGCCTAGCCTTTTCATTTAATTGCGCCGATTTTTAGCGACCTAAGTGACATCTTTGGTTCAATATCGTTTAACCTTTTGAACGCCAGAACATAAACGCATCGGCGTGCCCCCGACGCCAAGCCACAAATTTACCGTACTTTTTGTCACGTATTTGTAACGTTTGACGTACAGAGTACGCGCTTGCTTGTCACCTATACGTGACAGTGGCGTTCAAAAGGTTAATGACTTGTCCATGTCACTTATGTCGCTGATTAAACGGCGCAGTTCAATGAAAAGGCTAGGCTTTTAATGAAACGGCTGATTAAGCTAGTTGGCTGCGACATAGACATACGCTAAAGACAACATAAAATCTAATGAACAATTATTTTTATAATTATTAGGAGACCGTCCAAATGGGCAGTTCACTAATTTAAATTACATTCGATCAAGAGTTTATAAAACACTATTCTTTCTTGGTCCGCTTTGGCCTGGAGAAACAATTCCGTCATTACATTATACAAAATACTTACCTAGATATTTTAAAATGAAAATTGTATGACAATATAAAACCATTCTCTAGTATCAGTCGCCCAAAATTTCTTTCGTAGCAAATCTATATCAATTTAATTAATTTCTATATTTAAAAATTACGACTGATAATAAATTTAATGACAGTCTATACAAATTCTAAAATGATTATGTAGAAATATGATATTAAAAATATATGGCAAAGTTGTTGAATCCAAACATCGTATATGAGTGGGCGATTGAGTAGTAATAAATCGTCCCTTCTTGTATCGCAAGCAGTGGTGCGCGCAGTGCAGTGGGTCCCGCAGTCCCGGCCTCCCGGGGCGCTACAGGAGCCCCACCTCCCGGAGCGCCGCGTCCACGGTCTCGTCCTAACACAAGTCACGCCGTGAACATGCAGCTAAGCTAGACGCTTCAATATTACTTGGTGTTCAACCTTACCATGCATTCATTTGGATATTTTTTTAAATCGTTTTACTCATAGAGCTTAAATATCTTATATTTTTGTCTCTTAAAGTTCTTGTTCAAGAGTTGTGAGTCGAATATTGTCAATACAGGGCCGAACTTTGATTTGTTGTGGTGCATTTTATTCGCTAAGATTTTTTTTTCTCAAAAAAATTTAAAAATCATATTTTGTTAGTAATTTTAAAGTTAATAGAGACAGGAAATTATTTGCCAAATATGTAGTACTTTTTATAACGCAAAATGGTTTTTATTTATTATTTTCATCAATCAAATTCAATCGTTATGAATGTTAATTATAATTATTATATGAAACGAGAAAGTTAGCATGCTGTTAATATAATTGTTATTTTACTAGATCACGCCAAGGAAAAGCGTTAGAAAAATTATACAATTGCACCTTTACGACACCACACCGGACACAAGGGAGATCCGCAGCACGAGGTATAGAAAATATACAAAAATAAAGGATTTTGAGAATGCTAGAACCTTCTTTTTTATTACTTAGCCCGAACGAAAAGCGACCCTTTGCATTGGGAGCATTTTGCCCTTTGCTTTGCATTCAATTTGGAGAACCAATTCTGTGTTTAACTCGTGCTACGGATGCTTGGGACAGGAAGTCGGTACATGCAAGAAAACAGATTAATTTGTTTATATATAATGTATTTCGACAACCCATTACAGTAAATGCACGAACAGCCAGACCATAACCAAAGGGGACACTGTTTTACATAGATAGAACATTACAATCATATGGAATACTATAAGATTACCCTGATTTTGTGATGTTGCTAATGACTGCAAGAATGAATGACTTCTAAATGAAGTGCTTGAGCAATAGATTCGATTACTCTCATAGCGTTAAATATTCCATCTTGAGAAACACACCATGTATGGTTTACATGAGAAAGCACGGTAAAGCAGTGTCCCGATACAATGTAATAATCGTAAAAACTACACATATATGAAGCAACGATATACAAATAAACTATTTATAACTAACTAGGTATATAATGACACCTGTTTCCCTAACAACCAAAGTACATAATAACGTATGAAAGATCTAAATTCGAGATTTGTTTATGATTTTTCGGCGATTTTCTGAATGTTTTATATACTGAGAGTGTGTGATAGATAGTAAATGGAACTACATCGGCTTGATATAGCCATGCGAGAGTGGCAAAGAAAGATTTACTGAAGTAAATGTTTGACTACATACTGTACTGATAAATAAATAAAAAATATGCTTAGATAAATATGAAACAAAGAAGCGCATGCAATAAAGCACTAAATACACAGAGTTGAATAGCTTATTTAATTCGTGATTGTCCAAGGTTGTGCGACACGTCAGTGTAACAATCCATCGTTCAGGTCCTGACCGCCACCAATGCATGCATATCACACCAAAACAAAGGAGACAATTAGCAGAGTGCAGTGGAAGATACAGGAGATTGTATAAGCAGAGAGGACACAGCCGGCGTATGAAGAGTTAGACAGTTAGTATGTAACATCTAATAAAATTGAGCAAGAAATGTTTTAAAATAAATAATTATTTCATTATCCCTTATGACGCCCACTAGCACCACAGGCCACTATCATAAAATACATTTAGCGCTCAAGATATTTATAACAACGTTTTACCTCTGTCAATTCCAGACTACAGTAGAATGGTAATAAATATTCCTTAAGCGCTAAAAGTGAATATACAGTAATTGCTGGTGCCAAAATGATCGATTCTATATTCGAAACGAGACTGTTAGATAAACGTACAAACAGAAAGTTCTAGTTTGATTTAATAATTGAGCAAAATTGTCCTCAATTGCCGACTGCTCCATACATTTGACTAGTCCATTAGCTTTAGTAAAAGCAGATTCTATGAAAATTGTTAATTTTTGTTCGTAAAAAGTGTAGTTTTATTTTCTAGCTGTTAGTAGTTAAATAAAGAGTATTCTGGTTTAATATCATACAGTAACTATACTAGTGAACATTTTAATACAATTTAAATTGACATTATTTTTTATTATAATATATCTAATCTAATATATTTGCATTTTAGGCACTAATATAGCTTTTTTATAATAGTTATTGATCTTTAGTCCCCTATAGTTTTAATTTGTTTTTGTTATCTATAGAAGGACAGCTTCTACTGTAGGTTTGAATTTATTAGTAGGTTATCATTTTGTGATATGTAGAGTAAAACCTGAAAACGTATTTATCTCATGTTCATTGGTAGACATAACACAAATAGTTCATCAACCAAGATTTAATGCAGACACAATATTTCTAATGAACAGTTTACTGCCAATGCAAAATGAAATAAAATACGTTTCCAGTAAAATATATTGTGTTACTACACTGTAGTTGAAGAAATTGATATGTGTTAGACATTAGTGCTTCTTTGAAGTTAATCTAAAAGGCAGTGCTCCTACGCGCGTACATTAGTGTTAAATATCTAATACATAATCAAAAGGCACTACTGAGGCCACTGTCCTATTAACTGGTCCACTTTATATACCTATATACTTTATTTAATATATTTTTATTAAATATTTATAATCTATTAAAACATCTAGATGTGTTGCGACTAGATATGATAAATTGTTTTATGGCAGTTTCCTTTTATGAGTAAAAATTAAATAATAGTACCTTAATATACCCACTATAATAAATAAACTATACGCATTTTCTCTGATAATTACTGATTATAACAATACATTTACAACTTTAAAGGAACAAAATGAATCACTAGTTGCTGATATCCACTATGCAAAAACATTTGTAGGATATTTTAGGAACTACATAATTTGTTACTTATTGAAAAATAATATAGGAATCAGATTAACGGCTCAACATGACCACAACACATTTTTATAAAGGTAGTATATCCTAAATAAATATAATAAAATAATTGAAGAACTTAGCAACCTCCTAAGACAAGATAGCACAGCTTTAAAAATGCTTAACTTCCAAGCTGATATTGCACTTGCTTTGTTGCATCCACATGTCACACTGAATACGGCCCTGCCTATTGAGACCTTCTCATTCTAACATTGTTAAAAAGTATACACACAGTTTTTTTGTGATTCACCAATTGTGCAAAACAAATAGTCAAAATATAAAATAGTTATTTCACTGTTCAGTCACTTGATTGATTAATAGAAGCTTAATTCAATCTATTCAATGAATACAAAATTCGTTATTTATTCGATGTACAAATAAGTAGCTTAATTTTTTTTTAAATTATTTCATTCTTCTAGAAACATGTTTTAGTTAAATTATTTATATAATTCTTATATTTTTATAAGTAAGCACAGTTAGTAAAGCCACTCAAAACTCTTTGTGTATCATTATCTACATCCTGCATCCCCTAGTGAATTAAACAAGCTCATTATCCTGGCTACTGACCTCTTGGAGCAGATCCTGTGCAGCGATGGCCTTGAGGACGTTTTTCTTGCTGGTCTCTTGCAGCTCACCACCAAGCACCAGCTCGTCCAGGATAAAGTATGCCTTCTCGAAGTTGAAGATTATATCCAGCTCACATACCTGGAAACATGAATTGGGTTAATTTTATCATTTTCATTAAATTTATTGACTATTTTATGCACAGGTAAATTCACACAAGGTACACACCAAACCGGAAAGTACATATGACTGAAAAAAGGGGCTTCTGGGCTGAAATTAGGTTGATAAATTCTATACACAGACAGAAACTAAATAGAAGAAATGTACTGTTGCTTTCTTATGTAATCTCGCTCGTGCGGGGCATGCCATAGGCACCTATTTAGTGTTTTTGTTTGATTTAATTGTAGCTAAGGATAACAGACAGACAATTATGTAAATTTGCTTCTGAGTGTGTGTATGGTGGACACAATCTATTAAAGACATATTATACCAGTGTCCATTTAGTTATTTAAGTTAATTTAGGTCTATTGGAAACCACAATAACATGTGTACACAGCATTATCAATTGGATATCCCTCACACATTAACATAGCTTGCACCAGTTGGTAATGCTGACCAGACAATTACAGGAACATCATGATCATTTCAGTCTGGAATCACCCACTCCTGGGTACCACTTACCCAGGTGTTAAAAATTAATGGGAAAAATACTAACACTGCCAAAGTACTTGTCAAGTAGCTCCACATAGCGGTGGATCAGCTCCAGGGTGAGCAGTTCATTATCCTCCTGCTCCATCGCACAACAAAAGTATAGGGAAGCATATCTGTGAACAGAGGGGAATTATTAAATCAAAAGTAATTTATGTAAATTAGGCTAAGAATCAGCACTTTGTGAAAGTTAAAATTACAAGACTATTCCAGGAAACGCCCACCCATCACTTCTGGTGTTTGTGTGTAGCTGGGAAAACTAAGTGGCACAACCACTTTCCTTGTTATTTACAATACTTAAAACTTTTGGCTATGATGCACACCATTTATCATCAATGTTTGTCTGGTTTTGTGTATTGTGTGCTAAATAAAGTATCATTTTATTTTGATTTAAAAGGACATTATAATAATATATCCTGGGACAACTCACACATGGTCTATGGTCTACGGCAACCAGACAACTGATAAACATACTTATATATTTCTAAATACATACATATTATATATTATTATGAACTTGTATCAACATAATGACCTGTTTCTGTAAAAATAAATTTTGAGAACATAGGTAACACCAATAGTGTTTACATCTGATAACAGGTAAGTGACTCATTGTGACATAGAACTCAAAAAATGTAGACATGTAAGTCGGTACATATTTGTTAATTATAATGTTGAGGAAATAATGAACAGTTTAATGCTCATATAGATACGCTTCACACTCAGGCACACTTTTGAGTGAAAAAAGTTCCATAAAACAATTTTATGATAGAATGAAAAGTAAACATGACTCAAAAATTTGGGATAGATATCCATGGAATTTGAACTTTTTCTTTTTCTACTTTACTTCATAACCACCAGCATAATGGGCGGCGGTTTGTAGATAAGGACCACCAACCTTTTGTAGACAATTTTGACATCTTTCCATTCTAAGAATGAACACATCTTGGGCTTCCTGGCCAGCACTGTAGTGATCAGCTCCCGAGTGATCTTCTTCTTCAGCTTGTCCGGATGGGCCACGTACCATTTCTGCAGTCTCAGTTTGCCTTGCCGGCTGAATAATAACATAAATTGCATCTGGAAAAAGACAAAATGATCTCAACACATTCGGGAAATTGAGGAAAATTAACGTACGACTACATCAAACAATGAAAATGAATAATTTAATGCCGATTTTAAGTAGGCACACCGATTGGTTTTTGGTTTAATTTCTAAAAATACTAAAAGGAAAACTAGTCGTCAGAGGTTACTTACCATCGCTGTATCTTAAAGCTAAGTCACAGTATATACGTAAAGGGAATGTTTAATACTTTTTAGCTTAATTATAACTTCATCACATATTGTTCCTGGAACTTATTAATAAAAATTAAGCCCAAATAATTTGTGGCTGACGTGACGACATGATCAATATTATGACGTCACACACTGTCAAAATTGTCAATCAATAGTGATGTTATTTTATTTTATTAAATCTAAAAATTATTGTCTTATGAAACATTTACACACTACTGTGCCGTATCGCGGTAAATACCAATCAAACAAATCTGTTCAGTTTTCAGGTGTACGTCATATTACACCGAATCTTGTGGCAAATCGACGGCAGCAGAAGGCCACTACACTACACGACAGAACTTAGTCATGTGTACCCGGCTTTAGATCCGGTGATTCAACTAAAATAAAAACAAATCTCCTTTCATATTATTTTACAAAAACATAACCATTCCAATCCATGGCTATGACCACAACCAACAAACACAAGAACGTCAGGTCAGTCGTAAAAAACTGTCAGTCACATAGTCATAAACAGTGTGAATCGAACGTGAATTTTCTGTAGATTTTCTCGATTACTGCACTCGTATGCTTAAACATTTATAATAAGTATTATAATAATTACTCAAAAGAATTGATGTATCAACTTTAGATCAAAAGGAGCGTTCCTTTTGATTTAAAATAAAATTGTTTACTCATGGCAAAAAAAAATAAGAAGGAAAAGCAATCAGCAGCAAATTACTTTCCTGACGATGACGAGGACACTGTCGGTGTATTGAGTGCATTTGGATACCCTTGTCCCGTTGTAATTGATTGTTGTTTTTGCATACCTTTGAAAACTGGTTCATACTTCATAGCAGGATTGGGAATACTGCCCACAATAGCGTGTATAATCCTGGCTCTGCCAGCCGGACGGAATTTATTGCATGAAAACGGACTACCCAAGTGGTATTCTCCAGGAATAAAATGGATTTACGGTTCTCTAGGAGCTTTCGTGTTTTCTATACATATAATTTTATGCGTGGCTATCGCATTACATAATCGACGGCTGATTGTCTTTTATTTATGGAGTTTGCTTGCTTACATGGGAGGAAGCTTTGGAATCGCATTAATCATATCGGCAGAAATAATCAGAAGCGGTCACGTAAACTTTGGCTTGGGTTATCTTTCATTGGCTACTATGTATACTTCAATTTTATTTTATTTTTGGGTAGTAATTAATAGTGAATTGTATATTGAAAAGAAAAGTTCCAATGTAATCAATATTCACATAACTATTGTGTAAATCTTGAAATGCGAATGAACAAATGGGTAATGTTTTTATAAAAACACAATTTTATTTAGTAAATTCGAAATCGAATGAAAACAAAACTCAGTTTTACTTTTACGCTACCCTGGTACGGAGGTTTAATAACTACTTAGAAACCTTGTTTGGCTACGCCTACCTAGCCGCTGTTGCTCTTGCTGATGCTGTAGTTTCCTATTGCGTGTGACCACAACATATTAAGAGGAGCGTACCTATTAGAGATCGTCCACGGCATTGACTATGCCATCTAGTGTTGCATATTCGAAACTTTGACGTTAAGAATACTTGACATTAACGGTTCTGTGCTGCCACCTATAGTTCTTATATACTCCGTTTAGAGGAATGTGCACGAATTAGACTGTCATCTAGTATTGCAATTTCGAAACTGATGGTAAAATAAAATTGGCGCGTTTGAAGAGATGGGTGTCCTACGTCAGTTCGAAACAGCCGGTCGATTCTGTAAACATGTCGAAGTGAAGGCTTGGGTGAAGTGATCACGAGATGAGCTGTCAATCCATATAATATAATATAATATTATGATGTTAATATTATAATATCTTGGGACAACTCACACACGGTCATCCGATCCGAAACTAGGCAGAGCCTGTGCTATGGCAACCAGACAACTGATAAATATACTTATATATTTCTAAATACATACATATTATAGACAAATTACACCCAGACACAACAAATGATTATGCTCATCACACAAACGCTTGTCCTGGGTGGGAATCGAACCCACGACCTCCGGTGTAGCACTCAGGGTCACTAACCACTCGACCAACAGGCCAGTCAAGATATAATCAAACTTTCACGTGATCACGAAGTGAGCTGTGATTCCATTTTGATTATATGGATTGACAGCTCATCTCGTGATCACTTCACCTAAGGCTTTACTTCGACATGTTTACAGAATCGACCGGTTGGCTTGGTCGATTTTCATTAGTCCGAACACTATTGTTCGAAACTACGTTAGTGCGAAGATTCTTCCATACAAACTTGAACAGCCCCCAAAATCGTTTTTTAGGGGTAGTTCTGAAAAACGAATAATGCACTTCATAATTCACTTCGCGTATTAAGTTTCAAGTTTATAAACCTAAGGAATAAGATTTTTCATATAAACTTAAACCCTCTGTTTCTCCCATATTTCTCCCCTTTTCGGGGGAGTTTGATAAAATCTTAGCTGATGTCTCCAACTCACCTCAGAGTCAAATATCATTTTCATAGGTTAAGTAGTTTTCGAAATTTCGTTGAATGAGTAGGTAAGTGAGTGACCTTTTGCTTTTATATGTTCCGGAAAATTGCAAACTCTGTAAAATTGAAATAAATCTTCATTCGATTATAATTTCTCGATATATTATGAAAAAATCGTTTTATTTACAATGAATCCCATCCAAATTCAATAGTTTTCAATAAATCCGAGTTTTATTAAACAAATATAGTTTACAATTTCACGCGCTATCTTTGAATCTTACGGGGTTTGCAATTTTCCGGTGGCATATATAGATTATGTGACAAAATGTGAGTTTCGAACATTGGTTTCGATGCTAGTTGATTCATTTCAAAAAGTAAACTTCATTTAGAATTGGATAAAAGGAACCTAAATATAACTTTTTGAGTAGGTATATAAAAGTAGAAGATAGTTTTTTTACTATTGATGGACACGAGCTTGACCTATATCTCAGTTGATGGTAAACGGTGGTCGTCGACGATGAAGCACATTAACCAATAAAAATCCGATAGACTGTCAACTCTGCACCGTTCAAGGCTCCATAGACGAGACACCTATTACCAAATCACCGCTTAATGAATGAACTGGCTTGAATGACTTGGATCAAGACTGACCCACGATACTTTTAATTCCGATTGTAGAGGCTTTCGCATCGGATTCAATCTAGATATTTTTTCTGCCCTCCATTTCGGTCAAATACTGTATCAATCAGTTCAGGTGGAAAGGACAATCAAACCTTATAATCTAAGGATGATTGATGGTGATGATTTGGACGCATATTTACAGTAAAGGTCAAAAGTGCAGTAGCAATCTCACAAAGCAATAGTTTGACAGTTAGATTTAAGTGACGACCTTTTAATGTTTTAAAAATTAGTCGGATATTTACGCTATTGACTAGTTCCACGTTATGTTCGTCTCGTTCACTAAATTTGTAAAACTTTATGATTATACCCACAGAAACCTAAAGAAATTTAAATATTGAAATGAAAGCAATATTATTGCGCTGCGTAAAAGCGGACTTAATTTTAACACTGATCTGATGAAACAGGGCTGAGTGTGAGTATTTTTTTTTAAGCATTGGAAATTAAATGAATTTTTCCGCTCAGGGTGGATCGGAAGGGCGTGTCAGACTCTAACTGACTAAAACCCATCCGTGTTCCTTCTAAAACCCTTTGCGTTCCAAGGGCCGCAGTGACTCTTTCGAACAAAGTCCACAACCCTGGCAGGCTCTGGCCCCGTCTTCTATGCTAACATCTCTTTGAGACGCGCGTGAAACACAACGCGCCATCGACCCGGGCCAGTGGTGATCGGACAGCGAGCTCGCTCCCTAAAAAAATAATAATTTTCGTTAGGTACTTACTAGTCCGTGTTTGGGTCACATAAGATAATATGTGTACCAAATTTCTATTGAATCGGTTCGGAAAGTACGGAGAAAGTCGGCTGTGACAGACGGATAGACAGACAGACAACTGAGTAATCCTATAGGGGTTCCGTTTGGGGGAGGCTGGCCCCTAACCTGAGATGAGACGCCTACACACACCACAGTCAGTGCTCACGATCAAAAATTAAATTTTAGGTCCGTCGCCCGTCGCGGTCGCAGCCTAAAACTTTGGAGAGGATTTACAATATTACTTTTTGAGGAGAAGATACTTTTTGTACTCCACCCCGGGTGGGTAAGATCCACTTTTTACTATCCTCTTCTTCAACCTGTTTACGTCCTTGAATATTTGGGTTGATTAGAAGAAAATACCAAGTGTTTAATATCATATACAATAAAAAATTACAATGGAAGTCCCTGAGTTGAATGACGGGATAGGGATTTTTTAGAAGGTCCCTCCCCCCTACCTGAAGGATTCCCAAAAAGAAGGACAGTGCAATTTATTGTGATCTAAGATATTTAATGACGTGTAATACGCTTATGGTTTTCTATACGGAGGTTCAGAAACATAAAATTGGAAACTGAGAATGTAAGTAATTTTAATCAGATTCTCGAAAGTGAGTTGAGTGTGACATCCGGTTTCCTTGAGGAAGAAGGATATAGCCAGATATACATTCGAAGCCAATTTAAAATTCGAAAAAAATGGAATTGAATACGAGTAAGTACACGCTTCTGACGGTACAGACGCCAGCACATCAAACCACATCAAACTAACCGAAACTGTCAAATTTTCCCAATCTACCTTGAACATAATATAGTAGCGATAAAGTTGAAAGTTCATTAAAGAAATTTGACAGATTGTTGTAGCTTGAAGCTTGCTGGTGTCTGTACGTTCACACGGATTCAAGTTATTCCGTACGGCAGAACTGAATGCTCTGTTCTAACGGCATTCGATTTTCCTATTCTGCAAAAAAATGAATAGTGTCTCATCGTGTGAATACGCAATTCGGTTTTCTGCAGGAAAGCGCTCAGCCTTTCAGTCCATTTACAATACAACTATTATCGCCGTCAGAGGTGAAAGCGCCAGGGTAGCCCGCGAAATTCAAATTTTCAGGCGTTTATTGCATTTTGCAGGTCAGTGTCAGCAAATATTAAGCTTTCAATGGGATTTTAAATTAACTTGGGGTTGTATTGATGATTTTAATTATTGTAATTCTGTAAATAAATAAGTGTTACGGCAGTGAATCATATAATATACGTTCAACATAAATTCTGGCACCGACCGGCAAATTGCAAAAAAAAAAAATGAATTTAGCGGGCTACCCTGGCGCTTTCAGATGGAAGCGCCAGGGTAGCCCGCGAAATTCATATTTTCGAAAGACGAACAACGGTGGGTGGGTTCCTAAAACTCTAAACCACGCGACTTGCCGTACCTACCTGATCTTTTGCAGCATTCGGTAAAATACCGAATCTGCGCTTCTGTAAACGTATGTATAATGCTATTGCTACTGAACCGTACTCGGTATTTCACCGTGTGACCGAATCTGATTGCAGGAGCAAAATCGGACGTTTCGGTTATTTGCTGGATCTTCAAACCGTATCCTGCAAAAATCAGATCAGGCAAGAAATTGATGTTTCCGTGTGAACGAAGCGTAGTTTATCTTTTCTAATGTGTATGCTACCGAAAACCGTACCTAGTGCTATCCAGACCTCCCTAGAGTATATAATTATATATTCTGTGATCCAGACTCAAAGCCTTTTGACACTGACAGTTTTGAATTTGACATATTTAGAGAACTGTTTTTTCACATTTTAAGCATTCTCATTAAATTCCAAAACTCAGTCTTTTCCGTCATATAGGTCCCACGTGCATAAGTGCAGTCTTAATTTTTCAAATGACTAATGCAATATATTATGTATTAGTGACTGGAACGCGGAATTGATTTCAATATTTTTGTCCGATTGGAGACTAGACGTTTCGATATTTTCGATAACGACGTATGAAATAACACTGTAATACGAAATAATAATAACACAGTAATAATTACATTGCATTTAATAACAATCGACAACGCGATTAAATAATAAATATAACAAAAAATGGTACGTAATATTTCTTTTTACAGTTTCAGCGTCATACCCGGACCAAGCCAAAATGAAAAATTAAATAATATTCGCACATTTCGTGTCGGTTTTCCATACATATGTATATTTTTATCTTTACCTATATATTATGGAATAATATAGCTTCTGATACTAGCTAGTACTACTATTGTTTCCACCTTTATTTTGTTGTAATTTTTCAAATTTAATTGAGAAAGCCGGAATGCAATGAAATTCTACTTTCGGTAACCTTGACACTTTACTGACTAGGACGCCTAATACATACATGCTTAAAGCACATAATTGAGCCCAAACGATCTAAATCTAGCTGCCTTATCTTTGAATAATGCGTTTTTGCAGGATAAAATGTAACTGAGGACCATCAAGTTTATCAGTTTAGATGTGGATCATTAGAACTAAAACAATATATTCTTTATGAGTGAAGAAAAATAAAGGAACATTAAAATAATTATCTGTTGTAGGCAGCTGCTTCTGGAGCAGGCTCGGCTGCAGGTGGAACTGGGGGAGACTGTGAGGGGGAGGAACAGGAAGATCCCTCTTCATCGTCCCTAAATGAAGTGCTGGAAGTTAGCAGTGCACTGGAAAACTTAACTGTGCAAGATAATTCACAGGTAAACAGCTCAATCAGTCGTACATATAGGAACTAGGAACTGCCCCTTATTATGATGTGTAAATGCCATCATGGTTCCATTGTGAGAGAGAGACAGAGCTACTCTACAGAGAAGATATATTTATCTTCTCTGTAGAGTGGCTCTGTCAAAAAGGGTATTTTTGATAGTGGAATCTTGATAGTTTTGACAGTTCAGTCAGTTGGATTGTATTATAATTATACATTTATTATTACATTTTAACAATTTGAAGTGCATATTAGGATATTATGTTTTACTAGCTTTGGTTTGTGGCTTTGCTTGTGTTAAAGTAGCCTGTAACCACCTCCAGAGTGATTTGCGGGACTGTTTGAAAGAGTTACCGCGGCCTTTGAATGCATTCAAAGGGCATTTGGAGGAACTTGGGTGGGTTTTAGTTAGTAAGAGTCTGATACTTTGCTAGGGTTGTGGTATTTGTTTGAAAGAGTCACCGCAGCCCTGGAACTCAACGTGACGTCATGGATGGGTTTTATTCAGTAAGAGTCTGATACTCGTTCCACTCCACTCAGATTGGGAGGGGTCATTTGATGATTTCTCATCCAAAAAAAAGGGTGATTTAGGGATAACTTAATGTAACAAACGCGCTTAAGTATTTATAAATAATATCAGTTAAGATATTTAGTTCATAGTTGCCGTACTGGTCTAAAATTCAGAGCTTGCAAGGTTTGACTATATAGTCGTGTTAATAGCTTGTGACAAACCATGAACTGTCCTGGCTGTCAAAAAGTCAGTTTGATTGTGAAAGTAATTCTGCCAACATGCATTGACTGTACTGTGATGCTGCTTCATCTATTTCTTGAATCTGTAACATGAGTTGTTGAAATGACTACTTCATAACAAAATATCTAATATGATTTCCACTTTCTTATCAGAACAGGAGTAAATTGCTGTAACTGTTATCAGTTTAGAATCAGGGTAGCCTATTGTGTTATTTTAAATGCAACAATATCCATTGATTTAATGTCTGGGTGTAGTTATGGTTGTTCAGAGATTCGTATAGGAGAGCATAATTTATTTTAAATGTGCAGAAAGCTTGTTGATAAACATAGTTAGTTCACACTGAGAGGTGGCACGATGCTGTGCGCATTTATAAGAATCTTTCTTTTTTATAAATTAGCAACATAAATACAAACCTTCCCAGTTTAATCACCCTTTTTATTAGTTAGAAGTTAGCAGAGAAAAGTTAGCAGTGACTATTAAATTATATTCTGATAATGATATTCAACGACACGGTTGGCGCAGTGGTTGAACGATTGACTGCTGCGCCACGTGTCGCGGGCTCAATTCCCGTACGGAAGTTTGTAACCCACGATACAGGAGAAATTCCTAAAGGGTTCCAATGTTTAAAATAATAAATATATTTTATATAAATTATTTTACTTAAATATATATTTATATATAGTTATTATATTTATTTTGCGCACTGGTTGTAAAATAACACTTTTATACGCCTTATTTGTTTTCGTCAGTTTCAAGTAGATGGTCGGTGTTCCCTAGTTGACTACTCTTTGAAACACTGAAACAAACTCAGAGGTCAGTCTCTTAAAATCCTTACAATGTAAACTAGAAATTGTCAAAACATCATCAGTCACCCTCTAGATCTTCTTTTTACCCAACTACCAAGGAAGGGTTAGGTTTTTTTTAAATTAGCACACTGTAGTGGCAAGCATTAATGTTTTCCTCAACTTGATATGATATGATTAAACTGATAATAATGATTAAGGTCATTACCATGACTTGTTCTACTTTGATATAGTGAGACGGAGCTATACAACATGACTAAACATAGTTCAAAAATGGAATCAAGATGGTTTTGATAGTGATAGCACAGCCATAGGTAAATGGAAATAAAAATGCGCGTCTTCTGTAATGGCCTACACTATAGTCAATGTATTTGTTTGTCCATGTTCAGAACAGCGGCGATGACGAGCTGGCGGCGTTCCGGCAGCAGTGGCAGCGTGAGCTGGAGGCCACGTCCACCCCGCAGCGGGAGCTGAGCACCCCCACCAGCCCGCAGAAGGAGCCGCCTAAACAGCTGCCACCCGCCGAGCCTGTCAGTGAGGAGGATAAGGTAGGAATGCCAATCTCATTGAAAGCTTTTGCCAAAAATACATTACAGTGAAAAATAATCAAAGGACGAATTTGAAGAAAATTTATACCGCATCAGCGGTTTTTGGAAAATTAATCAGTTAAGGTTTAATTTACTAAAAATTATAGACATTATTAGTCTGTAATAAATTCATTTAATTTTAATAGGTAGCTAATGTAAGAAAATTTACTGAAAACTATTTTGTTAATAAAAATAGATCTTTCCTTTAGTTTGTTTTCTGTTAATTTCATAAAACACATACCTACCCTCTCATTCGAGCTGAAATACTATGGGCTGGTGCAGACCTGCCGAAATCGTGTCGCGGTTTTTACTGGCAAAAAAATGAAACAGGAATAGTCCAAAATATGCGTTGACTCGTTGAGTGTGGACTTTGGTAACCCATATTTGGTTTAGGCGAAGCAGCTGTTCCTGAACGCTGTGGAGCTTGAGCGCCGAGGCAAGCTGTACGAAGCCATCCAGCACTACAAGCGGGCCATGCAGATACTGCCGGACGTCGAGACGCGCCTTTACGACGAACTGCGTGCCGAGTCGCCGGAAGGTAAAGTAGAGAATGACCTAATGTATGTTAAAGACAGACCTTTGCTTTAATATGTGGTTTATAACTAGAGAAACTAAATATCTCTGATTGGCCTTAACTGTACAACATTCAATTTCTGCATCAAGCCGGTGGTACGTGGATATAAATTTGTAGACCTCAGCAGCATTTGTCATCATAGCTATTTTTGTCATCTCATTTTATTTATCTCAATATATTTATCAAATATTTAATTTTGTCTGCCCAGAAATGAATGTCTAAGTGACTGGACCCTTTTTATGTTTGATATAAACACGGAGCAAATACAAAGAGGAGATGTTGTAATTTAATTTCCCTATGAAGAAATGCGTGACACTTTGCGGGGTGAGGGGGTGTTAGATCCCGCCCACTTCTTTATTCTCCATCTACCGGTCAATAGCAAAACTACTCGCTAGTTCCGTCGATTTTACTTTGTAGTTACGCAACTATCTCACACTAGATGACATTAAAGTGCAGGATGCAACAGGGTCGTACTCAGGATTTTCGATGCAGGGAGTAGGTAATCTGTTTTTTTTTAAATTCATTTTGCGAACCATCTTGATACATATTTTTTATTGAAATGCCTATTGATACTTTTATGAAAAAAAAAAACATGTTTGAATAAAAAGATTTTTGATAAATGACGAAAGAAAATTAGTTGTTTATTAGGGATTACATAAGTCATAAGTCCGTAGGTGATATGGAGTAGAATACGCTCGCAACTAAGCCCGAAACTACGAACTTCGGGCTTAGAGAGTAGCCCGGGGTGTTTGTGCTATACGGCGACGCAAAGTGAGTTGGACTTTAGTATGAAGCGGAATTCCGCCGACTCATTTTACGCGACTCACAACTCATAAAATTACGTTCATTTAGCCTCACCTTTAATTAAGTAAACAACAACTACCATACCAGTTGTCTCACTGAGGGAAAGTACTTTAAATAAATTATTGTAGTTAAAATATTTAGTTTTAAGAGATTGTATTTTTATGTCTAGCGTATTTAAAATGTTTTACTTAAGTACCTTCCACGTGTGAGACAGCCGCGAGACATTCGGATTGGATTCTAATTCCGGCCCTGTATTTTTGACATGTTCATGATTAATGTTCATAATTGACGATAGATGGCGGCCTGTTTACAAAATGATATAAAAACTACAAAAACAATATTTTGGCGATTAAAGGATCTTTAGGAATGAAAGTTGAAGAAATTTCAGTACATATGATTAATAAAATATATAAATACTGAGCTCTACATACCTAAATATTCTTAGTTCCCATGACACAAAGTGTCGCCATCTAATGTCGGGTAGAATTATATTTGAAAACACCGAAGCTAAGAGATTTTTCTAGAACTATTTTAATAAATTACGCATAAAATAACTTACAAATGAAATGTGATGCCGTCCATAGCATCAGAACGTCTATCCGAATAGTTTTTACAAGATAAAACATAACACTTCTTATTTTTTTTTCTTTTAACGCGAATGTAATGCTTTTAAAAGGGAACGTTTACCAAGTGCACAGGACGAACGCCAACAATACACTGACTAAGGCCACGCCCACGTGATGACGTCAGGACCTAGTTGAAAATTACAGTGCACAGTTGTTTAGGCCGTCTCCTCTCTGTATTTGCTCCGTGGATATAAATCAATCTGCGTATCCTTTTCCCAACTATGTTGGGGTCGGCTTCCAGTGTAAGGGCGTTACCACACCAATCGATCAATGGTCGATCAATGCCGTCGATAGATGGTAGAATGAATAAGTCGGCGCCGATCGATACTTAGTACCCGACGTCGACTAATTCATTCTACCATCGATCGATCGTCGATCGATGGTAGAATGAATTAGTCGACGTCGGTGGATAGTTTCTACTTCTTTCTTCGATCAGCCAAAGCTAAGCTTCCACCAAAGTTACTGCCAAAGATACCGCCAAAGCTACCAATCGATCAACGTCGATCGATGGCATCAATCGGCGGGCGATCAATTGTTTATCGCCCGGTATGCGTCGATCAGCCAAAGCTCCCACACCAACCGATCAACGTCGATCGATGTTGAGTTATGGCATTGATCGACGATCGATCGATTGGTGTAGTAACACCCTAACATAATGCAACTGAGTATTAGTATTTTACATAGAGCGACTGGCGACCTAAACTCCATACCCGGGGGTATGGAATTTAGGTCGCCAGCAACTGGGTAAAACGGTACCCACGTGGAAAGACTGGTGCCGGATTTTCTTAATTCTGACTATCCGTAACAACTATGGAAGTGTGTGTTAAATGTCGATATTTGCTTAGATAAGTACATAACATTGCATGACGCTCAGTTTGGGTTTCGGCCTGCGCTATCCACTGAAAGCGCAGTCTTGAGTCTCAAGCATGCTGTCCAGTACTATACCTATCGCAGGACGCCGGTATATGCCTGTTTCCTTGACCTCTCCAAGGCTTCCGATCTTGTGTCGTATGATGTGCTCTGGGGCAAGTTGAGGGACGGGGGTGTGCCGGCTGTGATCAATGTGTTTAAATTTTGGTATAGCAACCAGACCAACTTTGTGAGGTGGGCCGATACACTCTCCGAAGCATATAGGCTGGAGAGCGGGGTGAGACAGGGAGGGTTGACATCTCCTAGGCTCTTCAACCTATATGTAAATGACCTCATCGTCGGGCTCAGTAGCAAGCGTGTCGGTTGCTCAATAGATGGCGTTAGTATTAACAATATTAGCTACGCGGACGATATGGTGCTGCTGAGCCCGACGGCGTGGGGTCTCGGAGAGCTGCTAAAGATGTGTGAGGTCTATGCTCATACACCTGGTCTTGTGTACAATGTACAGAAAAGTGAGTACATGGTCTTTAAGGCTGCTGGTAGATGTCCAGAACACTCACGTAATATAACGTTGAATGGCTTAAACATTTATCGTGTCACGAAATTTAAATACTTGGGGCATTTCCTTACCGACGGCCTTGAGGACGATGTAGACATAGAGAGGGAGCGCAGGTGTCTAGCGGTCAGAGGTAACATGCTGGCCCGCAGATTCTACCGATGCTCTGAAGAAGTTAAGGTTACGCTCTTCAAGGCATACTGTCAGAGCATCTACACTGGGAATCTGTGGATCAATCACACCAAAAGGTCATTGGACAACCTGCGTATCCAGTATAATAATATCTTCAGGATGATTTTGGGGCTGCCTCGTTTCTGTAGTGCATCAGGGATGTTCGCGCTATATCACACTGATGGCTTTCATGCCGTCATTCGCAATAAACCCGGCATATCTGATCTGCAGAATGCGTGGCAGCCACAATAAAAACTGACGACTGCAGCAGACAGGATCTCTTCCCCATTGTGGAGGTCCTTGGTTCGCAGTCATTTAATTTTAAGTTTTTTTTTTTTGTATAATTTCCCATGTAAGTAAGTACCTACATATGGATTTAAATTATCATATTTTTTATCACATTTTTTTTAATGTATTTTTTAATGATATTGAGCCATAAAAGATCTGCAGAAGTAACCTGTCTCAGTACATTCTTATCTTATGCAGAAGAGGAATCAGAAACTGAAGAAGTGGTCCGTCCAGACAACGCCCATCCGAGTGATGACGAAGACGCGGTGGAAGGCGAGGACCTGCTGATGAGGCTGCAGAGGATCCTGGCTCGGAAGGGGGTACTGTGCGAGCCTGAGCACCAGGCTAAGGTGAGTGGTTACATGATTCTGAATATTATATAGGTATTTTTCACGAAGCATTTATTAACGTTCATTGTTTGGAGTTAAATACTGTAATTATAAACATGCAATTTGGGATTTTGTTCACACTCATAAAATAGGCCTGTCGCAGACTACTCAGTAACTCTGTATCACTTTTTCTTTTTGGTTCTAATAGAGACATTTTTGGTGGAAACCGTCGTAAGCAGCTTTACACCTTGTTTAGGAACGCAATTAGTTTGGTTTTTTCCCAGTTTAGTTAGTTTGGTCCCAGTTTTTAATGTTAGTCTATGCCTGGATCTCTTCCGCCTTATTAGTTCTTTACCTTATTAACCTACTTAAAAATAGGAGGTTATCTATTCGACCCGTATGTGTGTCGTGTTGCACAGTTTTTGTATAATATGTTAGTTTATACCAGATTGTATAAACTAACATATACAAAAATATATTGTAGATGTTTAGTAGAAACATGTTTGCCAAATTTCACAAGTGTGTGTATGTATGTTGGTCCGCGCATATCTCAAAAACTTTAAGTCAGATTGCAAAAAAAATTTTTTGAGGTCGGTGTCAGCCTAACTGCGGTAGGCGGGGTATACCATATATATACGACATACGATATAGGAATGACAACTTTTATTCCAAAAATATATCACCGCACCGACACTGGCCTCAAAAAAATATTTGGCATATTTATTTTTTGATTACTTTTTATTTCTCTATAGCGTCAGTCAGTTGCCTACCAGAGAGCAGTTGCCCACCAGACAACCATCTGGTCCGAGGATCCTCCCTTTTATTTGAATGTTTGCGGGACTTAGCACCCTGTTTCGAATACATCTATAAAGCAACGCTTGCCGAGGTCGGTCTGTGCATGGGTGACCATCTTAACATACCGAGACTCCTCAGTGCCTCGGAAAGCACGTTCAGGTGAAAGAGCCAGGGTAGCTCGCGAAATTCAATTTTTCTTATTTTTGCAATTTGCCGGTCAGTTTCATGCTGTGTGTTGAACAGCCGGTCGATTCTGTAAACATATTGAAGTGAAGGCTTGGGTGATGTAATCACGAGGTGAGCTGTCAATCCTTATAATCAAGACGAAATGACAGCTCACTTCGTGATCACGTGACATCTTGATTATAAGAATTGAGGTGTAAGTGTGAGGTGATCTGCCTCACACTCACGCAAGCCTTCACTTCGACATGTGTACAGAATCGACCGGCTGAATGTAATTTGCTACGAAAAGTTGGTTCCGGCTGTCATTTGTATTTACAAATGACAGCCAGTGCCAGTTAATGGGCTGTGGAGGTCTGGTAGGCAGCTGCTCCGCGTAAAATACTGGTATTCAGCTGAATCCGGATTGACTGGAAGCTGACCTCAATATAGTTCGGAAAAGGCTATTCAGATTTGTCTGTAGTGCAGGAAGTTGTTGATAATAGTGTTAGTATTTCCTGGCAGGGCGCGCACATCTCGTGGCTGCCGTACGAGGTGATCCTGGTGATCCTGCGCTGGGTGGTGAGCTCGGAGCTGGACGCGGCGTCGCTGGAGCGCGCGGGCGCCGTGTGCCGCGGCCTGCACGTGGCCGCGCGCGAGCCCGACATCTGGCGCTCGCTGTGTGTCAAGTGAGCCCCACTCCACTGCTGGATATTACACTATTTTTAAAAACATCCTTAAGTCATAAACCTCATCCTCATCGGCTTATACCACGGGCGTAGCTATTGCTTTCACATAGTCCGAAAGTCTCAAAATGTACAAAGATTACTCATTTTTACCCACACTTCACGCAGAAAGGTAGAATTCTGAACGTCAATCTCATTCGATATGCTATATTCGTGACAATCTAAGAAGTCGGATTTGACAGCAGGATACAAAATTGCTTTACTAGTAAGTATGAAGGAAACATGAAAACAAATCTCTTTCGCACTTAGTGGTAAAGCGATCTTCCATCCCCTCTCTACTCAGCTGTCCAATCCGACTTCTTAGATTGTCGCGAAACTAGTAATTATATATTTTGGAGCACGGATTATCCGTGTCATTATAGTGCAATATTTTTTTGTGATTTATATTTTAATGGTATGCTGAGGGATCTCCGGTCCCCCTGAACACCACCTTATGTACGCCCATGGCTTGTACGAAGACTACTGCTAGATATCGGCCTCTGATATCACATGCTATCTGGCTCCGTTCTTGGTAATTTTCATCAAGTTGCTTTCCTTCGAGGCTCGTCGCTCCACCTAATTCGAGGGCGACCTTACCTTTACTTGCTTGCTACGTGCACTTGCCTAATGTCTGGTTAAACTTTCTATTTCTATCATCATCTAGGTTTGTTATTGATGTATAATCCATAAAAAGTCAATTTTATAGAATGGTTAATTAAGTTTATTTCAGAATTACTAGTACATTAATTTAAAGATGTTTGTTGTTGTAGTACTTACTAAACTTAATTGGTGGTTTTAAAAGTTAAAGTATTTTTTTTCCAACAAACGTGAACGCAGTTATTTCGACTTATATCCAGGGCAGGGCATGTGGCAACCCTACTCTGTTGCTTTATGAACTTGCCCGAAGTTTAAACAGTTCAATCCTGGTAATCCTAATTAGTGCCTCACGTCCAGGACCTGGGGCATAGAGTGCGGCACCCCGCGCGCCAGCGGCTTCACGTCCTGGCGCCAGATGTTCGTGTCTCGCCCTCGCGTGCAGCTGCACGGCGTCTACATCAGCAAGACCACGTACATCCGCCATGGAGAGAACTCCTTCCAGGACCAGTTCTACAAGCCCTGGTACCTTATAGACTACTATAGGTATCTCAGGTTAGTACAACTTTGTTCAAAGGCATTTCCATAGGTGTTGCATGACTCAAATTCCTACGAAAGTGCGGCAGACCTGTATGGACGTGGTGGTTAAAGTTATAGCTCAATAGACCCAAAGCAAGAGGGTATTCAACAAGATACTTAAATAATAATAATATAAATATAGTTTATTTCTCTCATAAAGGTACATTGTTACAGTAATTTATTTATCTTATTCTGCCTTATGCTAGAACCTTTGTGAGAGCTGGAGTCTGTATTAGCTTCGGGACCTATATGACAGATCTCCAGGCTCACACCCCTACGAACATGATCATATTTTACGGCATCTTAATTCCGATTATACATAACATTGTTAGCTTAATAACAATTTTGAAAGAGAGGTAAATCTAAAATAAAAGTATGGTTATATTTGTGAAGTGTTATTATTGTAAGATTGTGTGTGTAGTGTGTGAATGTGTGAGGGTGTTCTGTGTTAGTGTATGTTAAATGGTTGTTTTGTCGCAGGTTCTTCTCTGAGGGCCTGGTATTGATGTATACGACGGCGGAAGAGCCGGTTTCGTGCGTGATGCACCTCAAGTACCGCCACGCCAAGCCCGGCCTCGGCATCATGGCCGGCCACTACCGGCTCATCGGGGACAAGGTATGAAAAACAATTGTTGACGTAATCTATGTCCCCTAACTGGGGCAGAGGGCGTATACAGCAGTCCTCCATCGCGAACGGTCTTGGCGTCTTCTCTACTATGCTCATCGCATCTGCCAACACGGTGCGTCGCCAAGTTTGCCGGGAGTGACTACCCCCGTTAAACGCTTCTTTATCCCTTGTGGCTCCAAATCCAACTGCTTGGATATGTGACTGGGATCCCTTTGGAGCGTGTGGTCAACCCATCTCTCCTTGGAATGACTGTTCTGGATGGGGCTCTCGTAGCATTTCTTTGACAGTCCTTCGTTAGAGATGGTCTCAGGCCAGTAAAAAAGAATATTTTTTCCAAAAGCAATATAGTGATGTAACGATACTACATAAAGAAATAGTTAAGCCACGATTTTGACAACCGCAACCGGCAGTGCTAAAATTGTAAGTGTTTGTTACAGGTAGTGATAGTGATAAAAAAAACGAACCAGGAGAAAAAGACTGCGCAGGCGTCCAACACGCGCTTCCGCTCGCGACGCAAGGAGATCGAGCAACATGAACAGACCTTCCACTTGGTTAGTCGAACACTCTTAGTTTTTTAGATTGTGTTATCTATCAGCTGCACAAGTTTGGCATTGTACGGTCAACTGTCCTTAGTGTACAGTAAACTTCCAAAAATGCATAAGCAATCTCTTAAAGTAATAGCTTGACGTTTAGTTTCACTTACGACCTTCTATTTTCAAGTTGTCAGTGTGCCGTAAGTTCAAATCCCACGCATGATCAGACTTTTTGTAAGTTCTAGTTGTTGGTTAGTGCGCGTGTATGAGTATCTTAACATTCCACAGATAACACACACTAAAGAACTGTCGTCGCACTACGCTTAAGAACATCATATTATTTCTGTGTCATTAAGAATACCCGTCACACAGTCACAGAGGCGGCCTGTTGTTACCATTCCTTTGTTAAAATTCGCTTTAATGTATCATGTGCTGGTAGCCGTTTGGGCTAAGTGTTGGATTCGCAATCAGGGAAACCTGAGTTCCAATCTTAGTAATGGCCCGTTGCTGTTTTTTCTTTCTTTGAAAATACTACAGATATAAAAAACAAGTTGTTTTTATATTTCTATGAAAAATTTTATTGTATTTTTATACTAAATAGTTGCATATTACGAATATGATTTATTATTTAGTAAAATTTGCAATTATTTAGTAGTGATTAGTGATCTGTAATTTATCTTTTCGATGATGTAAGGTGGAAAGAATAAAGTCGTGCTGAATATTAATAAAAATGTTTATTCGTTATTCTTATTTATAAATAAAATTAACAAACATGAGAATTGTGACGTCGAATTGTTACCTAGGCAAAAAAAGTTCTCTTGTAACCGTTGATTTTTTCGTGACCGTTCGTTTGTTGGAAGTAAACCCACTTAGATCATTCATAATAACATAACAATGAAAGGATATTTTAATAATATAAAATATATAATTGTTGATAGCCAGTTATTAAAGGTATTGCTATTCAACAGGTTTTATTGAAAACTGATATATGATTTAGACTTTGTAAACATGTTATTTTTATGTAACGTCACATTGAATGTATTGAGGTTATAGCTTAATTGTTCATTTTCTTGACGAAAAGAAGATTGAAACTAAACCTCAATTTCAGTTCAAAGAACTTTTGTTCTCATTAAGACAATCGTCAATTACATGAGAAAAATAAATCTAACTATTAATTTGTTACAACAGTGCGGGTAGAAGAAACAAAAAACAAAATAGAATCATGATTATTGTCAACAAAATTCGTAGTGAGTTCACTGCATTCCTAAGATAAGGCGATGGCACAAGTTAAAAGATATAGCTGTTTTAAACAAAAAATTGTGCTAACTCATCAGCTGGGTAAATGTTGCGCACAGTAGGTAGCATGACTGAGTCTAACACTTCCACATAAGTCGAACTGTTTGCGCGAGGAGGAATGAAATCCAGTTCTCCTGGTCCTGCTGCACTCATCCATCCCACATATTAATTGTAATTCGACATGATTCGGTGTTAGGGATTACGTTTTTATCACACCAGCGAGTGTTATTCTTGCGCCATAAATGAAGCCTGCCTTTTTGACTGGGTTTAAATGTTTTTTCATCTGAAAATATGGTAGTATTCCAGTCAAAATCTAAATAATCTCGTGCGAAGCGTAATCGTTCTTGTTTGTGTCTCTCTGTTAAGTAGGGCTTCCTAGCAGGTTTTCTGTGATGCACGCCTTCAGCGTGGAGCGCACGGCGAACAGTTTGCAACGAGGTGTCGTATAATTCCGCAAAGTGTCTCGTTGGTGTGAAACCATTTGTTTCATACTCGTCCACCATATGTCGTCGCTACGCCTCGCTAATAAGCTTCGGTCTTCCATATCTCTTTCGACTAGCAAGGCTACCCTCTTCCTCATATCTTTTTATCCAAAGACTTACAGTATTTCTCTAAAACAAAAAAATAATGATATTAGGCAGCTATACTTAACAAAATACTAAAGTGACTTAACTTTTAAATAATATGTTAATAATCATATTAATTTAATAAAATTTTAAAATAAAACTCGGCATTTATAAATCCAATAATAAACACTAATATTTATANGTATGTTAAGTTTTGTGTGCAATTTGTTGTACAATAGAGAGCTTAAGAATGGAAAATGACGCTGTGCGAAGGCTGTATTAGCATGGGGTTTTTGGCAAGCTGGGATTGGTCTTCTCCTTGGGGCGGAACTACTAGTTTCAGGGGGCGGCAGAGCAGCGTGTTTACGCATGATACGAGTAGTACGGAGAACGAAAAGCTGCCTCACTGTCAAGGCTTTGTAGTCCGTATATAATTGACGAGTTGGATAACGGNAATACTAATATTTGCCTGCATTTTGAGAATATTACAATACTGTTAACCACACGTCACTAACCAACAACTTCAACCAACCGACAGTTCATTCAGATCAAGNGAACTTACAAAAAGTCTAGTCATGCGTGGGATTTGAACTTACGGCACATTGATTTCAATTTCTCTGTGAGGGCGCTAAACTGTTGAAGACAACTTGAAAATAGAAGGTCGTAAGTCAAACTAAACGTCAAGCTATTACTTTGTGAGATTGCTTATGCATTTTTGAAAGTCACTGTACATACAACCACCCACAACAAAAAAAGAAAATGATAAAACTTGGATATCTGAGAGAGAAACGTCAAACCCTTTATTTGAATAAAAAAATATTTATAGGCACTTTTGTGTAAAAAAATATTATATAAGAATTAAAAAAGAACCATAATAAAAAAAAATAAAAAAAACGTGTGCGTCTCGGGACGCCCGACAGAAGTGATAACCTAAAATAATCTAAGTTGAACTATTTAATATGGGAAGCGTCTCCGAAATACGACTAGCGCTGTCGGTTAGAGTGAGAGAGGAAGAGCCTGCCTACCGCTGCCATATGCGTGAGAGAAAGGGAAGCCAGACTGGCACCGTACGTAACGCGTTACGTTACGAAGCGGTTTACCCTCCCTTAAGATGTTATCACTTCAAAAATATCCAATGATCAACCTTGGATTTCCTTTTATACACGCACGGGTTACGTTCGCCATAATGGATTTTGAATTAAGCTTTATAGACTTACTCTTGTTTCTCACTGCGGGTATTGGTCCATGATAAGAATGACTCCGGACATGTAACGTTTTATAACCTGTCAGCTTTGCATTTTATGTTACTTTGTTGGAGGATCAATCAAAACACCTCAATCAATCAAAAATATTTCAAATAGACCATTTATAGGCACTTTTGAATTGTCAAGGTTAGTCAGGCAAAAAGATAAAGCTTATAGATTTTTATTTAGTTTTTATTCAAAATCTACACAAGCTCTGCCGCGCTAGCGACAAGAGCAGCAAGTTGTTCTGCAGCAAAACACACTCACCGACCGTATCTCAAGCGCGGCAGTTACACGTTCCAAAGAGTAGATCCTATGGAGAAGAACGTGCAAGAAACTCCATGGACACTCAATCAGTGTTTAATTACAAAATCATGGCTACAATCATTTTGAAAATATAAATGCATGAAATAATACAGTGCTCAAGAGATTAAATCTCTACAACGCGAAGACTGTATTTCAATCTTCAGCAGGTCGATCAATGTTTTTGACAATATCTTACTCAAAGTTTATGCGCCTTGTCATTGTGGGGCGAACCAACGCGAGCATTTTTTTATCATCAATTTATTTCCCAAAATTAATTAGTATTATGCTTGCCTGCATAGTGTTGTTATAGAGTTTTTAAATATCGTTTTATTCACATGTAATATATGGGGCGGTATTTTTTTACAACACTTAAACAGCATCCCAGGGAAGATGAGACTACCTTAGCAAGTCTGAAACCTAGTTGAACTAATTGGTTCCTATTTCTCGTTTCATAGTTATTTTTATGTTTATAAAAAATATGTAGATTTTTTAGCGTACAAGGCGTTTTCATATTGACAAGGTACCTTCATAATGTTAATATCCTTTAACAGTTCCCTTAGAGAACCGCTCCGGCGGAAATTATAAATGCCTCTGATGCTGAATGAAAATCGACTCAATGTCAGCAGCCCGTCCTCATAGTAAGATACCGTAAGACATGATACTATGAAAATAACTCAAAAAGACTAGGCTTGTGTTATCAACATCTGTAAATTTTATAACAGCATACGCTGCTCAACTTAGCCTTCCTGCAAGAGATGTTAAATGAGGACCAAAATAAATTGTTTTATCGACAAATGTTAATTTTCAACTTGTTCAAAACTATGTCATAATCACTACTTTCGACATTCTTTTTTATTTCACTTCGTTTCTTTTCATTTAATATTAAATTATTTGCAGTGAACCAATTATGTACTTACCTGCAGCAGGGCGTAATTTACATCTTCAAGATTTTTGCATGTGTATTTATTTAAAAAAAATTAAAGATTCAGCGATTATCAGATTATAAAATTTATTTTGTAAGGACTATAGGGCTGATCATTTATATAAACTAAAATAAAAAGCGACCCAAAATTGAGCCATGAGGTAGTCCCATTTTCACCTACATAATTCACGGGAATTATTGCCGTTGGATTGAACTAGTTGCTGTCCATCTTTCAAATACGATTTTACTTAGTTATAAGGCTATTCTCCAGTTTCAGGAGTAATGTAAAAAAATTACAAAATTCCGTGGCTCACGCAATCGCTTTAGACGGGTTGCAGGAGATACCTATGGCACTTTGCGCCTCTTTCCACGTAAATATATGTTTTAATAAGGTGACATTAGCGTCAGTTGTACGTCATTTAGTGAAACCATACTGTTTATCATGTAAGATATTATTCGCGTTAAAATGACTGAGCATTTGATTAAGCATTGCTACTTTTATTACCAATTTCGTGCTGGTATTCCAGGAGTTGGAGCTCCGCAGTGTTCGCTCCCACCGCAACGTTCAACTAGTATGGAGTCGCTACTCAGTGTGCGCGCGACGCGAACAATGGACGCAGTTCGAGCTAACGCCCGGCAAGTTCCCACCCTTCGCCTTCAGCCGCGTGCGCAGCTACACCGCCGACACCCACGCGCCGCTAGTCACCACACACGCGTACACCTAGCTAGGTATGTATCGGTACTGTTGTACTGTACTGTCAGTAACAAGTTCCCACCCTTCGCCTTCAGCCGCGTGCGCAGCTACACCGCCGACACCCACGCGCCGCTCGTCACCACACACGCGTACACCTAGCTAGGTATGTATCGGTACTGTTGTACTGTACTGTCAGTAACAAGTTCCCACCCTTCGCCTTCAGCCGCGTGCGCAGCTACACCGCCGACACCCACGCGCCGCTCGTCACCACACACGCGTACACCTAGCTAGGTATGTATCGGTACTGTTGTACTGTACTGTCAGTAACAAGTTCCCACCCTTCGCCTTCAGCCGCGTGCGCAGCTACACCGCCGACACCCACGCGCCGCTCGTCACCACACACGCGTACACCTAGCTAGGTATGTATCGGTACTGTTGTACTGTACTGTCAGTAACAAGTTCCCACCCTTCGCCTTCAGCCGCGTGCGCAGCTACACCGCCGACACCCACGCGCCGCTCGTCACCACACACGCGTACACCTAGCTAGGTATGTATCGGTACTGTTGTACTGTACTGTCAGTAACAAGTTCCCACCCTTCGCCTTCAGCCGCGTGCGCAGCTACACCGCCGACACCCACGCGCCGCTCGTCACCACACACGCGTACACCTAGCTAGGTATGTATCGGTACTGTTGTACTGTACTGTCAGTAACAAGTTCCCACCCTTCGCCTTCAGCCGCGTGCGCAGCTACACCGCCGACACCCACGCGCCGCTCGTCACCACACACGCGTACACCTAGCTAGGTATGTATCGGTACTGTTGTACTGTACTGTCAGTAACAAGTTCCTACCCTTCGCCTTCAGCCGCGTGCGCAGCTACACCGCCGACACCCACGCGCCGCTCGTCACCACACACGCGTACACCTAGCTAGGTTTGTGTTAATTATACCTAGCGCTCCACTGTCCTCTTTTGATTAATTTAGTTTCATAATTCAAGATAGTTTAATAATAAATGATGAAAATTTCCGATCTGCACTTTACTGGCATGTTTCCGCTCAATGGCAAAAGATGGCGCCACTGTAACGCACGCACGGCATACCAGCCTGCATCGTGCAAGTAAAGTTTTCTGCGAAGTTCACACTGAGTGTAAAGTGATGATAGAATGATTCCTCTTCCATTCATCACATGCTGAAAGGTTTTTTGACTCAGCAGGAATCCTATTTTATCGAATACAAGATTTATCTGATTTATTTCCTAATCATGTTTTATACAAAATTCTAAACTAAAAGTAATTTATTCAAATTAGGCTGAGGTCCAAGCAGTACTTAAACGTCAAATTTCTACATTAAGACAGTCTTTTGGGATTTGGGATGAAAAAGTGGCGCAACCATACGGCAAGTTTCAAACTATTAATGTCTTTTTCCAGAATTAAACGATGACAGACTGCAAGACACCGCCGCCGCGTCGCCGCTCCACAGCGAGTGATACGAATAGCTTACGTCGTATTGCCAAGTCAGTTTGTATGGCCAAATTGACCATACAACAGGTAGCCGAAGTGGTCTTGTATTGTGCCATCAGTATGTATGACCAAATTGACCATACAACTGGTAGCCGGAAGTGGTCTAGTATTGTGCCATCAGTATGTATGCCCAAATTGACCATACAACTGGTAGTCGGAAGTGGTCTTGTATTGTGCCATCAGTATGTATGACCAAATTGACCATACAACTGGTAGCCGGAAGTGGTCTAGTATTGTGCCATCAGTATGTATGCCCAAATTGACCATACAACTGGTAGCTGAAGTGGTCTTGTAAAGCCTCGTCACATTGTATGACCAAATTGACCATACAACTGGTAGCCGAAGTGGTCTTGTATTTTTCCGTCACATTGTATGCCCAAATTGACCATACAACTGGTAGCTGAAGTGGTCTTGTAAAGCCTCGTCACATTGTATGACCAAATTGACCATACAACTGGTAGCCGAAGTGGTCTTGTATTTTTCCGTCACATTGTATGCCCAAATTGACCATACAACTGGTAGCTGAAGTGGTCTTGTAAAGCCTCGTCACATTGTATGACCAAATTGACCATGCAACTGCTAGCCGAAGTGGTCTTGTATGGCGCCTTCAGTATGTATGCCCAAATTGACCATACACAGGCAGCTGGACTGATTGGAATGCAATAATGTTTATGATATGAATTCTAAATGATAGGGTAAAGGAAATACATGAAAGGGTATTTAAGTAAGTGTGCGACGAATTTGCTGAGTGTCTTTCTTATGGGCTTCCTACGCGTGAGTGAGGTGGTGTGTTAGTGGAGATTGTCACTATCGAAGCTTTCTGAGATAAGGCCGCGACGAAACAGGAAATGCGCTTTTCACTAGTATTGAATTAAAGCCCTTAACAATTATAAATATAGGTCGATTCAAACTTTATAACAGCTTTGTAGTTCGCTATTCGCTGCGCAGTACCCCACCATCACCCTGCTGTTACATGAATTTGCTACTGCGCAGCGACTCGCGATTGTGTTGAGCTGCCATTAGGTTTGATTTTACCTGTATCTTCTGTTTTTTGACTGTAATTCATTTGCTGGCGCCATATTTAACTGTCATGAATGTAACAGGAACAGTTTAAATCTGTGCATTTATACAATCTTGTTCAAAAGCCAACTTAAAACTGATTTTTCACACTGCATGGCAACTGCCTATTGTACTTGAAAATTTGATTAATTGTGTCAAATACCGGTATCCAGCCCCTTTTCTGTAGTTAGGATACCGGTCCCAATGTAATTGATCAAAAGGGTGACAGTTCTATAATTATATAATCTTATTGTACCTCACAGACATCGAGGATGGACTGAACCACAAGTTTTTTTTAATACATTTAATATCTATAATAACTAGAGACAGCACTAATTGAGTCAATTTAGTGTGAAGTTACTTGCAAGTCACGCCATACCCAATTTTCAAGGCAGTGATTTGGCTCAATCAGAATTCTAGAAAAAGACCACACGATTGCGCTATCTCTGTCATACTTTCTTTCCTACATTCAATTTAGACCTAGATAAGAGCACAGTTCATTCTCAATGCCAGTCGTATGTATATTGTTTAGCAAAGGATCGTTGGAGCTTCATAATAAGGCGGCTTCTATCAAAAAGTTGTCGTAAAACAATGGTCTGCGCAAGAGTTTCATAAAATAAGTGTAGTGTTTAAAGGAAATTCTGAATTAAAATTGGTTAATCTCTCATCTCAGATTGTGAAGTGAAGTAACACTTCACAAATTGAGAAGGTTGATATACTTGATCAAGTGTGTCCTTTAGTTCAATTGCATGACTGTCCCACTGTTCATGTTCTCTCGATAACAGAACTCTTTTCTCTTTCGATTCGTTACAGAGCCCTTTTTAAATTGGTTTGGTTGATCATAGTATGCTAGCATCAACCAAAACGATAAAAAAAGCGCTGTGCTAGCGAAACCAATGGGGAATATCCATGCAATATTTGTATTTGCAAAATGTAAAGTTAGTAAACAACTATGAAATAATCTTTCAGCGATGAAGTTATAAAGCTTCAAAGTTGACAATTAGAAAGAGAAGTCAGATACGAACTCTGACGTAAAATACTATGACGCCTATACAGTTGCCAAAGAAAACGGCGTTTTCGCGAGAGGGACAGATATATTTGTTTAAAACAGTTATATCTCGTTTGTTTTTCAGTCAATTCTGATTCTATTTTCACGGTTAGTATTATATTTTTGTATATTTCTAGATAAATACAGTTTATATAAATATTTTTTTGCATATGCAATGCATGCATATTCCCTATTATATCTTGTTATTTGGTCTTCTCCTATGAAGTTATCATTTAATAAAACCGCACAATTAGAACTGTGATAATTTCGGATTAACTTTAAATTCTACTTTCAAATAAAATAAATAAAAAAATAAAATAAACTTTATATTTAAAGCATTTTATTATTATTTCAATTTGATTGTATTTTCTTTAATATCTTATCAAAGAATTTTGAATTGTGGGACCGTTCATATTGCACTTATGACCGTTCATATTACTTATTTCAATCATATTAATTCTAAAATGTTCAACAGTTACGGTCTGTGAAATTCCAATTTATGGAATGATTATCCTAGCTCTAAATTGTCAATTTAAAAAGACAAAAATTGATCGTTACTTTTGGATCAAATTTTCAACGTATTTATATAATGATGTTTTAGTGTGAAATATGTAAGTGAATGTAGTGAAATCTAGAGTCGATTGAGAATATTTGGACTGATACCCGAATTTGATGAATGATAATAGATTTTATTGTCTTCGGCTCTGGGTATATTTTTCAATGGACCTTTTTCCTATAAGCTGTTGAGCACATGTTGTGATTTCTATTGCCTTAGGCTAAGTATTGTAAGTCCCCAGTGTTCTGCAGTGTCTCAAATTTAATTGAGAAGGCTCATCTCCTGACGCTAATTCAAAATGTTTCTGTATATCAGATAAGGCCAAAATGATAGTTGTAATTCATCTGTTGCGAAAGGGAAGCCGTTCTAATCTAAAGCATTTAGCTTAGTTAAAGGAATAAAAAACCAAATTATTATGTTTACTATTAATTAGCGACAGGAGTATTACCTAACTCTCTGTAAATAAGCACCACTTGAAAACACAACACATGGCATCTTCATGTAACTGATGAAGTACAAAATGTATCTTTATAATATTCGACATAACGACGCTTGTAGACCACCCCTTTTCCTACTCTATTGTATATAAATCCTTGTACTTATTATTCAGCTCAATTTTCGGATCGCCTCAAGTTGAGTTGACCTAATTTATCGCTTGCTAATATAATTTAAGCTTAAAGTACACAGTCTAAAAGACTAAAGTCCTTTGTTGATGACGTTGAAGTCTAAAGACAGTCATAACGGTATCTAATAAGAAAAGTAGTGCTTTGTACTAGTCTTAAGTCTCGGGATGAGATAATAAAATAATTGATTGCAATTTTGTTTTTTTTTTTCTTATATCATTTTTTTCATGAAGTTTGTAACTACAAAAAGGCCAAAGGTCACACAAATTCTACATCGCGGTATCAAAGTTCTCCGCGAGATTTGAACATACAACAGGCCGACGACAACAATCATTGGGCAGTTGCCCACAAAACACAACACCGGTCCGTCCCTTTTCGATGAAGGTTTCGGGACAAGTTGAATAAAAGTTTTATTAACCTTTTGAACGCCATTGTCACGTACACGTGACAAGCAAGCGCATGCTCTGTACGCCAAACGTCACAAATATGTGACAAAACGGCGAATTTGTGGCTTGGCGTCGGGGGCACGACGATGCGTTTATGCTCTGGCGTTCAATAGGTTAAAGAATTTGGCAGGAATATAGAACACGTCATGGTAATATTTTTACAGTACTTTGTCGACGTTCTATTCACAATTCAATTCAATTCAAATGTTTATTGCTCAACACAATACATCTCCAGATGTCACGTGAATGCGCAGTCCACTGTGTTGTACCAATTCCACGCACATTCCGCACGCGTGCAAGTTTTTAATGGTAATTGCCGATGCCAGTCGATTATGTAAAAATCAAGCTGTGAAGAAAACTGTCATCCTACCTGTCCATTGACGCGGAGCGAGGCAGCGGAGCGGAGGGAGGGAGTAATGTGGGGCGGAGTTGCGGACTATGTCTGTCCATTGATGCAGGGCGAAGTAGTGCGGAGCCAGGCCGAGTTCACACGACGAGTAATTTGAGAAGACGGGCTGCTGGTTTTTTTCCGCTTACCCGCTTCCCCGCTCCGCTGCGTCGCTGTTTCCAGGTATTGAAAGATTTTTTAAACTAGTTCGCAAATTCCTGTCGAGTGAAGCGGAGCGGTGATTTTATGCAATTTCAGGTCCTGAGTCCCGCAGTCGCGCGTGTTTTTTATCATATCTAAGGAAGGTGTTTCTTTTTGTTCACCGACAGCTCAGGACTTGTTGTATTACACTTCACATAGATCGCTTATGAGTGGGTTATCCAACCACTGATTATAATTTCTACATTTCTATTTATAGCATTCGTTAATTGTAGAGTGTTTATCGACAATTATTTGTACGTGACTGGCGGTGGCATGTCATTTATTTCCAACTCTATAGGAAACGTGCCCAACACAGGCCGTGCCATCTAGCGTTGCAAATTCGAAACTTTAACGTTATAGCTACTTGACATTTAAGGTTTTGTGCTGCCACCTATAGTTCATACTCGTTCTGTTTAGGGGAACGTGTCGGGCGTGGAAAGTGCCATCTAGTGGCGTAAATTCGAAACGTTTACGTTAGAAATACTTGCCAATGACGCTTCTGAGCTACCGTCTGCGCGCTCCCTAATATTAGCCAGAGAAAATCGCGAAATGTCTACGTCAGGTTGCGCCGCCCCATTGAGCTACTGCGCAACATCACTAGTTTTACGTTTGGTAGGGTTCCCCGAAATTATTTAGTGCAATGACTGGCAATGTGTGCCTCATATGGTCACAGCTATATTCATAGAAAGAGCGGCGTGATAAATTGACTTTTGTTTTTTCTAAAATACTTCATTATATTTAGAGTATATTTATTTATTGATTGAGGAACACTAACTAAATACATATTTACAAATGGTTTTACATGGAATTCTGCATTGCTCTCTGATCTGTGTAAATTTATACATGTATTTTACACTTATACAATTTGACATGTATCTAGTAAATAAATTAGATAAACTATAAATGAGCATTATTTATTACATTTTATTCTAGAATAAATAGAAACAGGTTAATTAAGTCATAATTTATTTAAAAAAAATAGTTGTGTTGATTATATAAATTAATAAAAATAGAGTTGACTAAAAATCAATGTCGAACAATTGTTGTCTAAATTCAGCTATTGCTGTCACAGAATATTCTTAGATAGTTGGATATCTTACTCGCAGATCAGAAACTAGAAACGTACCTAAGCCTTTCAAAACGTAGAGGTCATCGAACTCTTCTTTTACCTAAATAGAATCTGACTGTTGAAGCTATCGTCAGAACTTCAGTAGTTGATGTTCTAGTGTCCGACTTGTGAGGTCCAAAAATCTTTTTGTTGGAAGAAGGTGGTTCTTGTCCATGTAGGTCATCCTTGCTCAATGGTGTCACCAGTATCATCCTTTAGCAGCCCACGGCTGGACATAGGCCACTCTTCAACTTACTTAGGTACTCTACTGCTACGTAATTTAAAAAGTTCCTCGCCTGGCAAACATGCAAGATTGATCCAGCTACAGGATACATTATGTTGACATCTTAATTAGCTGTATATTACAATTCCTTTTGTTAAAGCCTAAAAATACTCACGAACACACATATTGAAGCAAACAAAAATACATCATCGTGTTTTCGGCAATGATGGACCTTGACGAACGAATCAGGGTCCACACCACTGGACTCAGAAGAAAAACACTTTGACGCTTATATTTTTCAGTTTATTTTATAATTTCTTTATGTCGGTTAAATATTAACTAAATGAAACACCTTTTCTATACCTATAATTTTATTTTTTTATAGTTATGTTTATATATTTTGTTTGATTTTTTATATACACCATCGGTGCGGCGGCCTCGGCGGACTTGCCAGCGAGCGCCCGCGCGCGCCCGGCCTGAGCCCGGGGCGGGCGCGCGCGTTAGATGAGGCGCTCGCTCAGCCAGATTCAGGAGTCGTCGGGGCGCTCGCGCAGCTCGGCGCGCTCGG